>JACEFZ010018711.1:65000-71398 GCA_014155875.1 Cepaea nemoralis | reverse complement strand
GACACAGAAAACAGCAGAAGATTAAGTACAAAAAGAAGATGGAGCGAGATAATGAATAGGAGATGAATGAATAGTGGAATAAGGAAGAAAAGTAGGACGAAGGAGAAAGATGCACACATTCTAGAGAATAAGGAAGAGGAGGATAATGGGGGGAAAGGACAAAAAGAATAGAAGAGAGAAGAATTAACAAGAAAAAAAAGTACTAAGAAGCAGGGGGAAAGAGACAGAGAAAAAAGACATACGACAAGGCAGTTTTGTTCTATCGTCTCTATGAAGCGCATTGTCCTGATCTATAAATGTCCCTTTCAGTGGCTTGTCGTGTTCAATGATGCTGCCACTGAGTTCACTCAACGAACAGCAGAGTCCACATCTGTTGTGATTACACAGTGGGCCTGGAATAGCTGTGACTGTACCGAGTCTCTCTCTCTCTCTCTCTCTCTCTCTCTCTCTCTCTCTCTCTCTCTCTCTCTCTCTCTCTCTCTCTCTTTTCTGTAATGGCTCTCTATATGTCTGTATCTCAGTCTGTCTGCCTCTTTGTCTGTATGTCTCTGCCTTCCCTGTGTCTGTCTGTCTTTCTGTCTCTGTCTGTCTGTTTGTTTGTCTGTGTGTCTCTAACTGTGTGTCTCTGCCTGTCTCTGTCTCTCTCTGTGTGTCTTTGTTTCTGCTTCTCTTTCTTGCTGTCTCTTTCTTGATGTTTTTCTATGTGTGTCTCTAATTGTTTTTCTGTCTTCCGCTGTCTCTGCTCGTCTCTGTCTCTATGTGTCTCTCTGTGTCTCTCTTTGTCTCTCTCCATGAATCTCTTTATAAGAGTAAATAAAGGGCTGTATTAATGCTCAGGAGCCACATTTTAATATACTAACCGACACCCAATAAGCGAGGGTCTGCATTATATCGTCTACCTTTACTACCCATAGTTATACTATCCATTATATAGGGGGGCTGAGTGCTTTCGAGGTATGGTGTCCGCCTCGAGTTCTGGAGGTCCCGGGTTCAAGCTACAGTGAGGGCCGGGATTTTTTTACGTGGACTTCTAGTAACAAAATTTCCCCTGGTCTCTGAGTAGTGAGATCGGACGTGTGTGTATTGTTGCGCACGTAAAAATTCCCTTGGCAATTGGAAATCGAAATAGAGTAGGCTATCGACGCTGCCAGGGTAACATTTCGTGTTAAATATCTAAGCAGAATATGTCAGGATCCTCGCCGGTGCTACCGTGTTCGTGCACTGAGCTGAGATTCTCCGGACTCAGGCTTGAGCTAGGAGTAGAACGGATCACTTATGGGTTAGACCCGTGTGCCGTGACGTTGATCTGTCAACAAACACTAATGCTAACTACCCATAACTGTCCACGGTATCCCCCCCCCCCTCCCCCAGGCTGCACCGTACAGCCACCGCAGGCCGATTTTTAAAAAAAAAGTTCATATTCATGAGAATTCGAATTCATGCCCACCACATCGAGAGTACAGAAACCCAGTTTTCACGGGGACTATCGCAGTACACTCCTTCCCCTCTCTAAGCTCAGAAACCAGCGGGGTGGGCACACGCGGTACTGTAACTGTACACCTGCTGAGAGACATACCAGGATGTAGCCTGGATATGATTATACACAGTACGTGCGGAGCAATTGAGATTGAACCCAGGCTAGTAATGTGTCCCCATCGGGTGTGAGCCATTCCATTGTCAACAATGGCAGGATCTGCAACATTTAGTAGATGCAGTTGTTGCACACAGTGACAACTAGGGGTATAATTAAATTTAAGAAGACACAGATTATCTCACTAAGAAGTAGGAAATACCACAATGTACGAGGGGAAGTTAATAAGTAAGTCACAAATGGATGTAGAAAAATAACTGAACGTGATAACAACTAGAAACCAGTTTATTTGTATACATACATTGTCCCTTTATTTCTCAACATAATTTCCACCAACCTTGATGCACCTATCCCATCGTTTTATCAGTTCTCCAAAACCGGCCGTATAGAACTGCATGCTCTGTTTTCTAAACCACGTTTTCACTTCACATTCAACTTCGCCGTCATTCGCGAAATCTCTCCCGCTAAGGTGGGTTTTCAGTGGACCAAAAAGGTGGAAATCGCTAGGGGCGTAGTCGGGGCTGGAAGGTGGATGTTCCAGAACTTCCCTCCTTAGTTGGTTAATTTTCTCCTAAGTTAATCGAGCCGTATGTGACCCGGCATTGTCATAAGAAGCAACACTCCTCTAGTCAGCAGTCCTGGACGTTTTCTTCGAATTGCATCATGAAGCACCGCTTTACGTGACAAACATTTGTCAGCATAAACAGGAAGCATTTCCTAATGAATGTCCTTTGCAGGCAGTCCTTTTCTCCACAAAAAAGGCACAACAGCATGTTACTCTTTGGTTGTAGACTCAGTAAGTACTGTCGCCATTTTCTTTATGCGCTGTGCATGCACATGAGACACCTAGCGCCACGTGACGGACGGGAATATAAAGTTCGATGTTGCTGTCACCCAATGAAACCCATAGAAAACACCAACTGCATTTACTTGCCATTCCATAGAACTGTGTGACTTACTTATTGATTTGCCCTCGTAGTATACAGAAATAGGTACAACGATGTATGAACAGTGATCACATCTGGTGGGAGGTGCCTTGAAGAGATTAGAACAACAATCGCCATGGGGAAGGCAGTTACTTTTTTCTTTTTGAAAATAGAAAAATCCATACTGACCAATGTACAGATGTCAACTGCAACGAGAAAACGCGTGTTGAGGTGCTACATAGAACCTGTACTTTTGTAAGCATGTGAAGCGTGGACAATGAGCAGATAAGCTGAAAACCATCTAATGGCAATGGATATGTGATTTATGCGGAAAATGCAAAGAGTACTATAGATAGACAGAAAATCCAATGATCAAGTCCTACAAGACACAAATGAAAACCGTAAACTGATTAGGGAAATTAGAAGTAGACAGCCCCAGTTTTTGTGGGCACATTATATGAAGAAATAAACTAGAGAATTTGGTGACAACTGGCAAGCTTGAGTGGAAATGAACAAGGGAAAGGCAGAGAAGTAAATACCTGGATGACCTGACCACGTTATGTGGTTGAGACAAGAATACAGAGCTGATCCACTTACTCTGGTGATCGTATGAGATGGCGAAACATGACCGGCTTACCGGCATGCACATGATGATGATGATGATGATGATGATGATTAACAGACCTTACGGAGTATTGGCTATATGGTACTAGACCCATAGTTTTATAGACCAATCGCTACTCGGTGGCTGATGCGGTCAGTAGCTCACCGCCCGTATTTATACCCTAAGATGTTATATGGTACCAGTTGTTGGTTGTCTACTTGGGAGCCCAGGTCAAATGTACAAATCTGCATCAGCATTTGGAACAATCAACTCCTTAACTCCGCCTAGTGAATAATGCATGTCGCATAGACACAACACATGGAATCCCTCCTGTATATATCCATACGTGTAGAATAACAGCTGTCGTTCATGTCTGGATCGATATTACATAGATGGACGTGACAGTAACCAGGAAAAGATGAATATTTTAAACGTAGATTGAACAACAATGACAGAACACTCTTCACTGGGCTCTGCGATAATAAATAGAAGTGTTAAAACAGCTAGAGAACTCTGAATATTTTAAATGTAGACAGACTGCCAACAATGGTGACACAATGAAAGAAATTTAAAGACGAATGTCTATTGCTCTTCAAAGATTAAAACAACTGAATAAATTGTGGAGTGGGACACACAGAAATACAAAATTAGATGTTTAATATAATGCATCTTTCCCATTGCAACATACGCTTGTGATACATGGACACTTACTAAACAAGCTGAACAACGCATAAATGCCTTTGAATATAAATATTATGGGCGAGTTTTAAGAATATCTTGGATAAAGAAAAGAACAAATGCATCCATACTTCAAGAGCTGAATATTGAAGGTTGGCTATTAAAGACAATAAAACAAAGACAATTGAAATATTTTGGTCACTTGAAACGTCACAAAAGTTTGGAAAGAACAATAATGGAGGGTTATATGCCTGAGAAGAGAGGAAGAGGAAAGACACAATGAAGATGAGTGCAGGATGTGGCTAAAGAAAGAACAAATGCATCCATACTTCAAGAGCTGATTATTGAAGGTTGGCTATTAAAGACGATAAAACAAAGACAATTGAAATATTTTGGTCACTTGAAACGTCAAAAAAAGTTTGGAAAAAAAAATAATGGAGGGGTATATGCCTGAGAAGAGAGGAAGAGGAAGGCCAAGATAAAGATGAATGCTGGATGTGGCGGACGATATTTAGATGGGTGTATCGGACGCGGGACATCTTGCTTATGATCGAGAGGTATTCGGGAAGGCTGTTATGGGAGAGAGGTCCTGCATAGGACATGCTACTGAATGAATGAATGATTGAGACAGAAATAACATTGACAGAAGTCTGTTCACTAGGTTCTTCGATAATACATGGTTAAAGTAGTAATACAATTAATGGAACTGCGGTAAAGCTGCGGAAATGTAAACAATATAAAACAACACAAAGTAATGCAACTTTACAGAACACGATTACGGAAAACATAAGATGTTGCGGTGACTAGCCTTCATCGGCAAACACATACATACACAATATACAATATATAAACACGAGGAGGAAAATACAGTGACTACATTAGTGCATACGCACGTGGTGAGAAGAATGGAAGGATTAAAACATGAGACCAATGAAAAGTAAATGAAGAACTGAAGGGAAACAAATGTGCTACTTATCTGAGAATCCAAGGCTATGTACATTGAAGGTGTGAAAAAGCCAGAGAAAGCTGAATATGTTAATCGTAGACTTAACAGGTCTTAGTCAGATATAACTGAGCTACCGTATGCCAGTAGACGGTTCTACCTGCTTTCTGTTAGCGCCAAATGTTGGGTGGCACTCAGTAAACCCAACACTCCAGATTGTGCCAACTGCTTCGGGAGGAGCACACAATTGCAAGGAAATGCAACCTAAAGGCTAAATGCCATGGCAGGACAGACCAAGCTCTAAGCCTGGTCGGCAACAGGTCTAGGATCGAAGCTCCGACAGGTGGACAGTTAGAGAGTAACTTTGTTGATGCGGAAGCTTCTGCAGCTTGTCTTGTTCTTTAGGTATTGCTGTTACCCTTCTTCTGGAATAAACTAGGCAGGCTAAGAGAGCGATCATCTTGCATGGACAACACATAGTCTCTAAATGTGACAGACAGATCAAATTTGACAGAAAATTGACCACAGGGTTCTTCTGTTTTCATACATGATTTCCTCAACCAAACGTGCTATGCTGAGCTGCCTTTCATATAAAACATAGATGCTATACTGCTCAAGACAATTTCACGAGAATAATATAACCCTTTGTCCAAACAAGTTGTCAAGAGAATATATTCTAAAAAGCAGCAATCTCTATGACTTTTCCCTTTTATATAAGTGCCGATAAATACGTGAACAAAAGTTATTTTCTTGCTATTACAATCGAATTGCATATCAAGCGAATAAATTAAAAAGAACTTGGAAGCAACAGAGATGTGGTTCCTAAGACGAATGTTGCGAATTCCTTGGGCTGCCAGAGTAACTAACGAAGATTAGCTGAAAAATGCTAATGAAATTAGTACATTATAAACAACAATAAGAAAAAGACACCTTTCTTTGGTCATGTGATGAGACGAGAGGCATTGGAGATCATCGTGACGACTGGAAAGATCGAGGGGAAGAGAGGCAGAGGTCGACCAAGATAAATAATGCTGGATGGATTGAGACGGTGGCATGAAGGAATATCAGCAGCAGAGTTAATCCAGAACACCAAAGACCAAGATATATGGATAGACATGAACGCCTACGCCAGCTGGCATAGCACTTGATAATGATGAAGATAAGGATTCTAATGGGTTCAAGAGCTTCCCAAAAAAGGGCACAGGTGAGATATTACGCATGTTTACAATGGATTTTTTTTGTGACGGCGCTATGCCGAAAGAAAAAACGGACGCAAATCTCAATCCCGCAAAAAGCGTTCGAAACACAGCTGCGGCGATTTGCACCGCCTTGAGTTGGTTTTCATAAAATGGAAGGAATTCCGGGTTTTTAGAAAGCAATGGCAAACTACTGAACGTACACGTATCAAGAACTCACACAGAACCTACAAATTATGGAGATGACTGTGACGTCCTTTACATGATAGGCAACAGACTTCAGATTTTTCCTGATATCAATAATCTTTTTTCAGAGAAGGTAAATAGAAACACATAGCTCTCATCAGGGACGAGAAGTCAATTGTCTGAATACTCAAGAAAACAGTGAAGAACTATAGTCTGTCCAGAAATGAATGCCTTCATTCACGATCAATTATTTTGAAAACTGTTGCATTGTTAT
>JACEFZ010018711.1:0-60000 GCA_014155875.1 Cepaea nemoralis | reverse complement strand
ACCTACAATCTGCTAAAGCTAACTGCCGAATTATGTTACAAGAGCACAATATGGACATAGATCTCAGAATCTTATTTGTTCATATCCGAAAAGGTTAAAGCGCTTAGCTCTTGTCCGCGATATGTAGAGAATATAGCATCCTGCTGGTTTTTATTTTATATACATCAATAGAGAAAACATCTAGAGACATGGACAATTTGCATTCTAAGAAAAATGCATAGGATGTCATGGGCGGACAGCAAATCAAACGAGAGTATTTCAAGACACAAATGAAAGGGTGTGAACTGATTAGAGAAATCAGACGTGCATAATGAAGATAATGTGAGCAATTATGAGGAGAAATAACGTGAGCTCTTCGTGACAGGTGACAAACTTGATGATAAGATACAGGATACTTCACAGGAATGCACACGTTGATGGTTTGACCACATAATATCATCGCGACCAGAAAATAGACATAATCAAAGAGTGTGAAGTACTGTAGGACTGTGTGAAATGGCGAACCATGAACGCCCACGGTTGTCGGCATGGAGTATGATGATGATGATTATACATTCGTAGCTTGAATCGTTGTCAGTCTTTTTCAACTAGTGGCCAGTTCGTTCGTCGTTGGATATGTAACAACAGAAACAACACCTACAACAATAACAAAAACAATAGCAACAGCAGCAACAGCGCAACAGCAGCGCAACAGCAGCAACACAACCAACAACAACGAAAACACCAATACAAACAACAACAATTACAGCAACAACACCACCAGCAACAACAGTAACATCAACAATAACAACACCAACAACATCAACCGCAGCAGCAGCGACAACAATATTCACAATAACAATAACAGCAGCAGCAACAACAACAACAACAGTGGCAACAACAACAACAACAACAAACAACAGCAAAAACAAAAACAACAACTGTTACTTCCTTTACTACGCCAATGTTCACTACACTGATACTTCCTTTACTACGCCAATGTCACTACACTGTTACTTCCCTTACTACGATATTGTTCACTACACTGTTACTCCCTTCACTACGCCAATGTTCGCTACACTGATACTTCCTTTACTACGCCAATGTTCACTACACTGATACTTCCCTTACTACGCCAATGTTCACTACACTGATACTTCTTTACTACGCCAATGTTCACTACACTGATACTTCCCTTACTACGCCAATGTTCACTACACTGTTACTTCCCTTTACTACGCCAGTGTTCACTACACTGATACTTCTTTACTACGACAATGTTCACTACACTGTTACTTCCCTTACTACGCCAATGTTCACTACACTGATACTTCCTTTACTACGCCAATGTTCACTACACTGATACTTCCTTTACTACGCCAATGTTCACTACACTGATACTTCCTTTACTACGCCAATGTTCACTACACTGATACTTCCTTTACTACGCCAATGTTCACTACACTGATACTTCCTTTTACTACGCCAACTGTCACTACACTGATACTTCCCTTACTACGCCAATGTTCACTACACTGTTACTTCCCTTACTACGCCAATGTTCACTACACTGATTTTTCCTTCACTACGCCAATGTTCGCTACACTGTTACTTCCTTCGCTACGCCAATGTTCACTACACTGTTACTTCCTTCACTACGCCAATTTTCCCTACACTGATACTTCCTTTACTACGCCAATGGTCACTACACTGATACTCCCTTACTACACCAATGTTCACTACACTGATACTCCCTTACTACGCCAATGTTCACTACACTGATACTTTCCTTTACTACGCCAATGTGCACTACACTGTTACTTCCTTTACTACGCCAATGTTCACTACACTGATACTCCCTTACTACGCCAATGTTCACTACACTGATACTCCCTTACTACGCCAATGTTCACTACACTGATACTTCCTTACTACGCCAATGTTCACTACACTGATACTTCCTTCACTACGCCAATGTTCACTACACTGATACTTCCTTCACTACGCCAATGTTCACTACACTGATACTCCCTTACTACGCCAATGTTCACTACACTGATACTCCCTTACTACGCCAATGTTGGCTACACTGATACCTGGCAAAGGAACAAGGCTTCCACAGGGGTATCTAAGAGTTGGAATGTTTGAAATTGCAGAAACCAATTAATTTTGTTTAAAACCTGCAGCCTGGGAACATCCCGAAAGGATTACATTGTCCTGTAACGTCATCTTCACTAAGCTTGGGATTACAGACAATCTGCGCCAAGTTTCACACGGACACGAGCAAACAGCGCTGCCTGTTGTTTTTCTCCGGGGAGACCCGTAGCACGGACATAAAACGGGTGCAGTTAGCTTAATTACTGGCAGTGATTGCTGGCTCTTGATGTTGGTATTTGTGACAGCATCGTGGGACTAAAGCCTGTTTTGATCTATGGTATTGAATCATTGATCTAACTGATTAGGTACCAAAAGCAGCATAACGATAGAGGTGATGGCAACAGTAATACGGGCTTTCGTGTGGCTGGAATCACAGAATTATGCCAACGGTTGTATACTAAGCGATTCAATGAGCATGATCCGAAAGTAGGTAGTCGTTTCGGCATATAATTGCTTAAAAAAGTCGCTTAAAAGTTGACAGGGTCGTCTTCATTGCACCGGGTGTTTATCCCATATGGCTTAGTCTCTTTCCGCAGTGCGGAAAGCGTCACACAGAGCACGAACTCTGTAGCTCCAGCGACGACTCCCAGGTGTCTCCGAAAATTGCTCTCGTGAACCGAAGGACGCGGCCAGGAATCGAATCCATAATATTCGGAGCCTGAGTCAGACGGCTTAACCACTTTGCCACGGAGACTTCCTAGATACTTGGCTGAATCGCTGCAAAGGTCAGTTGTCCGCAGAGTGACCTTCATCTTCGTTCCGGGACACACGAGATTTGAGGGAAATGAACAAGGTGATAAAAGTGCTGGCTCTGCATCACCTGAGGATGATCAGCCTATGGATCGCGCCGATGTTCGCGATGGCCTTAGAGAGATGTTGAGAGCGGAGGACATTGACACCAGTGAATCCTCATTATTGCTCAGAATGAGAGACCCGGGGGCATGAAATGATATGGCCAAACACAAGAGGCAAATCAAGGGCCTTGTCAACCGACACAGATACACGCTGATACATATGTTAGGGTGGGTATGATCTGAGCACCTATGGACATATTCGGAGTGCGAGGATGACCCGAAAATAGATTATATATAACATATACGATTCAACAGAACAGATTAGGAAAAGCTTAGACGCAACGGAGACGTGATTTCTAAAGCGAGTGCTGCTAATATCTTGTACTGTCAGAGTAGCTAATAAGTTCTTGGAAATAAAAACAATAATTAAAGTAAAGAATAGAAATATAATAACACAGTGTTCTTTGTTCAAGAAGAGATTAGTGAAATTAGACACCGAAAGTTAAACATTTTTGGGCGTGTTATGAGAAAAAATAAACTAAAGAACTTGGCGACAACTGGCAAGATTGAGGGGAAAAGAACAAGGGGAAGGCAGAGAGGTAAATACCAGGGTGTCTTGGCCACGTGGTGTGGTCGAGACAGGAACACAGAGCTCATCCACGACTCTGGTGATTGTGATATATAAGTTAACCATATTCAAATATAAGTAAAACATATATACATATAAGTAAACATATACTCATATAAGTGAAACATATACAAATATAAGTGAAACATATACACATATAAGTCAAGCATATACAGATATAAGTAAAACATCTACACATATATGTGAAACATATATACATATAAGTGAAACATATACAAATATAAGTTAAACATTGACACGTATAGGTGAACCATAAACAATGCATATTATCATGTTATGTGACACATCCTCCCCTCCCACGCACACATCCCGCATCAACACACACACATACACACACATCCCTCACCCACTCACACATCACACACCCATACCCACACATTCCCAATCACCATACATCCCTCCACCCACTCACACATCCCCCCCCCCCCCCACCAACTCAGATATCTCGCACCCACCAACACAAACATCCCTCACCCACATACTTACCCACACACATCTCCTAACACACTCACACATACCACATGTACAAATATAAGTGAATCGTGAACAAATATAAGTGAAGCATATACAAATATAAGCAAAAACCAAACAATTTTCTTTTATATCATTTAATGAGAAGAGGGGACTGGAAAAAATCAAGACGACTCAAAGACTGGCAGTACAATAGGCAGGGCGGATATAGAAACATTATACTAGATGAGCTGCCAAGGCGGAAGGAAGACCTAGTAGCAGCAAAATTGATCCATAACACCAAGAACAGAGATCTGTGAAGATGCATGTAAGCCTACGCCAATTTGTAAGGACGCATAATGATGATTATGATGATTAGTGAACTAGAAAATGGCCGAATTGATAAGAACGCGTGTTCTTAAACATCCGGTGTGCTGATGCCGAGGTAAGAGGTTTAATCCCTACAGTGGACAGTTGGACTAAAATGTTGAAATCTCGACCTTGACTTGGGGACGTAAATTACAAGTACCTCTGGAGTCGGAGTGGGTTCGCCTGATGGCAGGGACACAGTTAATAGGGAAAGCTAATCCACCCGCAAAATGCAATCCATCACTACTAGAAGTAGTAGTGTATGGACTACGCTTGAGTTCAAAGCGAGGGAGCGCAATAAAATCACATACATTGTTTGGAACTTGTACACATCATTGGTTGGTTCCAGCTGACAGACAACGTCAATGAGGGAGTCATATGTAAATGCCTTTCTCGAAGGAGATTCGCATACATGTCCACGAAACCATCAAGCAAGCGTGCTAGCCACTAAGCTATTCGGAATGCCAGAATGTAACTCCTCCCTGTAAACTAACCCCGAGTTTGAACTGTAACAATAAGCGGCAAGACTGAACATTTAATCCTGTAATCAGTTACTCGACAGTTTCTCATCCCACTGGCCACTATATTATTCCCCTCTACATTAATTGCATCCCGCGATAATATACATATATTCAAAATGTCCCCTATGCTATTGAAATCCAGCTTCTAGTGGCAGTAATGAAGTACATGAATAAATACAATAACACAAAGTTCTCCATGGGTAGTGCGGGGTGTTTCTAGGGGAAGCAAATAATATAATGTTACTATTACTTTCAAATACAGAATCAATTCAGATACACAAATACGCGTGCAGACACAATCAGGCACTTACACATAACGACGTCGCAAGTGGGAGATTGGAAAAAGTTATTTTAAAACGCTTTCAATGGATAATCAAAATGAACTGCAATTGAGAGTCTGGCACGCCTTCAATAATTCAGTATTTGACACTGGTTGCTATAATGTTGAGTGTATGTGATCAAATGATAACTTTTCGTTGTGTAACATAGGTTGCATCTTCGGTATTGCTTGTTGCTGGTCGTAAAATGAAACAGGGAATTAGTCGTATTGACAAAAACACAAATATGGGTGAGAAATTAGACGGTGAGCCTAGAATGCCAAGGTCATCATCATCTTCCACTTTTGCTGTCTAGTATCTTGAGAAGGAATTGTTGACCTTACAGCACCCAATGAGTGGAACAGTAGATAATGTCATTCCATGTGATTATGCAATCTATTTGATATCGACAATCCATTTTATTTCCGGGCGTCCTTTTGCTCTCGTACAAGATCTTCTGTGATATAGGGTAGGTGCTGGTAATTATGCCTTCGTCAATGGATAAAAAGAAAGAAACATACACAGATATATCAACGTCAGCATCTCTCATCACGGTCCAGTAAAAAGGTTATCGATATCTGGCCATGTCTCCTCACACTTACACCCCCGTGTCCAAGGTGTCAACAATGTGCTGTGTCCATGATCGTCTGGTTCGATATCTGGTCATGTCTCCTCACACTTACATCCCCATGTCCAAGATGTCAACATTGTGCTGTGTCCATGATCGTCTGGTTCGATCCCTGCCTCTGCTTCCAGTAACCATACTTCACATTGCCTTTCTCGACAAGACATTCTGGCGTGTATTATGGCCAAAGTTAAGAGAAAGTAAAGAACTTATTTCGACTCCATTATGAGTTTGGGTTAATGTGACTAGCTACATATTGTGGTTCAGCACATCGGACAGTCGATGGACGTTGTGGTCTACACAACTCAGGTAACTTTTACTTCCGCGAACAGTTACTTATGTCCATTTTAGGCTGGGTAGATCTGAAAGTTCTGGTACAAGGAGCAAACAAATGCTACCATTGACTGACAAGCATGAAAGCCTCTGTGCTATTCGGAATGCCAGATCGTAACCGCTCCCTGTAAACTAACTCCGCGTCATAACTGTATCAATGTGCGGCAAGACTGAACATTTCATCCGAAAACCAGTTCTTCGACAGTTTCTCATTCTGTGGGCTGCTGTATTATTTCCCCTGCATTGATTTTATCCCACGATAATATACATACATTCAAAATATTCCCTAAGCTATTGAAATCCAGCTTCGAGTGACAGTAATGAAGTACATAATAGATACAAAAACACAATGAGATCCGTTGAAAGTGTGGGGTGTTTCCTGGGGGAATCAAATAATATTACTATTACTTTCAAATACAGAATCAATTCAGATACACAAATGCGAGCATTGGCACAATAAGACACTCACACATAACGACGTCTCAAGTGGGAGATTGGCAAATGCTATTTTAAGATGCTGTCAATGGATAATAATAATGGACTGCAATTGAGAGCCTGGAACGCCTTCTATAATTCAGTATCAGACACTGGGACTGACTGGTCTGGTTGCTATGATGTTGAGTGTGTGTGTGAGAGAGAGAAAATGACAACTGTATGTGAGAGAGAGAAAATTACAACTGTTCCTTATTTAAAAGAGGTTGCATCTTCAGTATTCCTTACTGCAGGTCGTAAGAGGACACATGGAATTGGTCGGCTTAACAAGAATACAAATTCAAGTGAGAAACTGGACGATGAGCCTAGAGTGCCTTCCTCATCTTCATCTTCAGCAGTATCATCATCGTAATCATCATCATCATCATCATCATCATCATCATCATCATCATCATCATCCACTTTCGCCGTCTAGTGTCGCGGGTGGAGAAATAGTTGTCGTATCAGCGCCCGATGGGTGGCAATGTGGATAGTGTCACGGCATGTATTAATACAACGTCTTTGATGTCGTCATTCTATTTCCTTCTCCGTCGCCCTGTTACTCCCGTATCATATCTTATTTGGTGTAGCGCCGGTGCTGGTAATTATGCTTTTACCAGTGGATACAAATAATAAAACAACAACGCCGATCTACCATCATCAGCACCATCACCATGTAGGAGATCCTTTGTATAGTGTTGTTCTCATCACGTTCCGCTGACAAGTATCTCTGTCTCGAGTCATTTCTCCTGTCACGCCCACCCTCTTGTCCAAGGTGTCTTCGTCTTGTTCGACCCATGATTCTGTATCCATGAACCATGGCTTCCAGTAATGATCTTGACAAGACACTGTGGTGGCTTCCAGTAATGATCTTGACAAGACACTGATTCTGTATCCATGAACCATGGCTTCCAGTAATGATCTTGACAAGACACTGTGGTGTTTCATATGGCCAAAGTTAAAAGAAAGTTAAGAGCTTATTTTGACTTCATGACGAGTATTGGGTATATGTGACTAGCCACATATTTTGGTTAGGCACATTTGCAGTCGATGGATGTTATGTTCTGTATCACTCTGGTCTCTTTTACTTCTCAGAACAGTTACTTATGTCTATTTTAGGCTGGGTAGATCTGGAAGTTCTGGTAGAAGGAACTAACAAATGCTATCTGGAAAAGGAATTCATAACCACGCGGCCGAATGACAAGCATGAAAGCCACTGTGCTATTCGGAATAAAACTAACTCCGCGCAAGAACTGTATCAATGAGCAGCAGGACTGAACATTTAATAAGGAAACTAGTTCTTCGACAGTTTCTCATCCTGCGGGCCGCTGTATTATTTCCCCTGCATTGATTTTATCCCACGATAATATAAATACTTTCAAAATGTCCCCTAAGCTATTGAAAACCAGACTCGAGTGACAGTAATGAAGTACATAATAGATACAATAACACAATGAGCTCCGTGGAAAATGTGTGGTGTTTCTTGGGCAAGAAAATAATATTACTATTACTTCAAATACAGAATCCATTCAGATACACAGATACGCGTGCAGACACAGTCAGGCACTTACACATAACGACGTCTCAAGTGGGACATTGACAGAAGTTATTTTCAGACGCTTTCAATGGATAATCAAAATTAACTGCAATTGAACTGCCTTCAGTAATTAAGTATCTGACATTGGGACTGTCTGCTCTGGTTGCTATGGTGTTGAGTATGTGTGATAAAATAATAACTGTTCGTTAGCTTAAAAGAGGTTGCATCTTTAGTTTTCCTTGTCGCAGGTGGTAAAACGAAACAGGGAATTGGTCGGCTTTACAAATACAAGTGAGAAATCAGACACTGGGGCCCAAGTGTCATTGTCAATGGATGAAACGAAAAAGAAAAAGACAGATATATCATCAGTATCATCTTTATCATCATTATTATGTAAGACTTCTCTTGGAGAGGGTCGTGTCTCATTACGACCTGGTGCAACACTTCTAGATCTCTTGTCACATCTCCCGCCTCGTACAACCGCATCCCCTAGGGACCCATTTTAGGATGGATCGACCTGAGTCTACCCATGTAATATCATACAAACGTGGGTCTTGCAATGTATGCCCGATGTGTGTACATGGGGCCATTAATGTTACTTTAATTTACCACATACCTACACAAGGGAATCGGTACAGTTTTCTCGGAACAGTCGTAACATTCTGATTGGAGATGCCTTGAAGAGATTAGAACAAGAATTGTCAATGCGAAGGTACCTTTTTGCAAAATGGAAATCATAATAACCAATAAAAAGATGACATTTGCAATGGGAAAAAGAGTGTTGGAACGCTACATATAACCTAAACTTTTAAATGGATGTGAACAGTGGACAAGATAAAAAACATCTGATTCCTGTGAAAGTGTGGTTTCTGAGGAAAACTGCAAAGAATAGCCATGGGCATACGAACAAACCAATGATCAAGTCTTACAAGAAACAAATGAAAACTGTATACTGATTAGAGACATTAGGCGTAGAGAGTAACAATTAACTGAACACGTTATGAGAAGAAATAAACTGGAGAACTTGGTGACAACTGGCGAGATCGAAGGGAAAAGAACAAGGAGAAGGCAGAGAAGTAAATACCTGGATGGCCTGGCCAGATGGTATGACCGAGACAGAGTTGATCCACGACTGTTGTGATCGTGTGAGATGGCAAAAATGAGCGCCAACGCTTATCGGCATGGCACGTGATGATAATGAAAATGTTTCAAGGCGTAGAAAAGTGCTTTTACAAACGTGGCACATTATAACTCCACTTTTCCGAAGACTGATGTAGCCACTTTAAGAGAATATTAAGCTGTCATTCTGCACCGCTTGTCATGATCCAGACTGTTGATTCATCGTACCTGGTGCCATTCCCACAGTCAAGAGATGGGGCGCCAGTCAGAGATCTGCTCTCTGGGGATTTGGAGATCCGGAGCAGATGCCACGTCAATATTGTTGCAGACTGGCAATTCCAACTTGGAGCCGAGGTAGCGTAATGGTAGTGCGCTTGCCTATCAAAACAATAATCCCTGTTCAACCATAGCCAGAAGCAGGATTCTACTGTCTGAACAGTATACCTTGCTCCATAACATCACGTGCCTGGTAATTGTCCATGATTTGCTTCCTTCCATAATGACTGATTCGATATAGCTCTCAAGAACGTCTTTTCTGAACTTGTTTGAGAAAGATAAATGTTAGAGAATATTCGTCATCGTGTGAAATACTGCCTATGTTTGGGGTATTCTCCATCTAGCTTCCTTAATACATCTTACATCTGCTGGTGTTCATCCTCTTCTTCTTACATTTCTACATGTACATCAGTGGCGTGGTGAGGGGGGGGGGGAAGCTGTAAAAGAGCATGCATGTGCTCTTACTAATGCTGTTTGTAAATTGGAATTCATTGCTCTATTGTTGTTCCTGATAGCATTACTACATCGTTTAAGGGATCTTCCCCTTGCTCTGTATCAATTATATTTCTTTAGTGTGGCTCTTTGTGGTAGATGGTGCTTGGGTATTTCTTTCTCTAATGTTGGTCTTCATGCTATCACTCCCTAGTTTATGTGGTCTTCTCTGTATCCTTTATATGTCTTCATTGTTGCTCTTTGTGGCAGGTGGTAACCAGGGCATTCTTCTTGCCATTTAATCTTTGTTTGTTTGTTTGTTTGTTTGTTAATGAAGTGCATGACTGGTTTCTTCTTCTTTGCGTTCATCCGGAGTGTTTTTATTTTCCAGATGTGATTGCGGTGTGTCTAAGTTTTGCGCCCTTGGGTGGAAACCTGTAGGCCAACACATCCGGCTTTAGAGTGCTTTTTTGACCAGGTAGCATTCCTGGGAGACTCTCACTTTTGCGATACCGCCCACAACCCAGCTGGCCAAATTGGAACGGTCGAAGACAACGGTCATCCCTCAAAGGAAGGCAGGGACAGTCCATAGCCTTTTCCGCCATCCTGGGTGGCTTCCATAATTGCAGGGCCGACACATAGCGCCCTGGTGCTGGGCTCACCGAGGGAATCGTCACGTCGTGCTCATTGCTGCTTTAGATCCTCACTTCAATATATTGGCCATTTCGTTCGTCCCGGCCGTTCCCGCACAAACCAGACCGGTCTGCAGATAGTATCCACTTAGCGAGCTTACGTTTCGGACATGTGCTTTGTCGTTGTGCCCATCAGAGCTGTTCCAGGCACGACGGACATTCGGAAAACTCCTAGTCAGAGCTGTTCCGAACAAGAGCGACATTCGGAAACTAGGTAGATTTTTCTAGCACGAGGGAAGACTAATTAGAGCTTTTCCGGTCAGGAAAGACATTTCACTCGGACGTAATTGCGTAGTGCCATTTTTATTTTGCCGCCCGTTGGCTGGCACTTCCGACTTCAGTGGGCATTTTTAATGTGTTAACCTTCCTCGGGTTTCGAGACAAGTTAGTCTCTTATTTAGACTTCAACACAACAAGCTTTTGCTTCAGGCTGCCACGTAATGGATTCGCAAGCCAAGCGTTCCATTTAGTGTCAACGAGACAATTTTTCACCTTTGACTACACTCACTCCATGAGTACGGTTACAGATTTTCATCGGAACGTGCGACCGAGGTGTTTTTCCACCTTGAGTACTCGCTCAAGAGGTAGGCTACATGTGCTGCCGGCTCAGCACCTTACTTCCGTGCGTCTTCGGGCGAGGAACGGCCAGGTACTCTCATCCGGGGATCCCTCATATCCCCCACTAAGAGCCATCGAACGAGTATTTGCACCAAGCATGTAGCGTGCTCAACACCTCACCTTAATTTTTATGTAGGTATGTGTCGGCCAGGCTCTCACATCCGAGGGTTTATGGCGTAGAAACGTGCAGCCATACCCCTCGGCTGAGAGCCTTAGATGTTGTGTCCAGACAGATTATTGGCATCGTTCGCCTGATTTAGACTTCTATCCTCAGTCTACCTGCTGTGCAGCAGGTTGTGTCTCTCTTAGTCTGGACCCTATCCCAAGAGCTGTCCAATATGTAGTTAATATCCATCGGCGTAGCGCTTGGGGTCAGTGGGACACTCAAGCTCCCCCACCACGTCAAGGTGACTTAGCCTTCCTCTAATTTATTTATCCCTAATTCTACTTAGCCTTCCTCTAACTTTCTTCATCCATTAATTCTATGTCTCACATTTAATCTGGCAGCTCTTCTGAGGCAGCTCAGTGCTGTTGTTTTGATTTTGCGCTCATTAGTTGGAGTAAGCGTTCGTGTTTGATATTGATAGCGTTAAAAACAATGATTTCCTGTGGTATATTTGAATAACGAAAACACAAAGAATAGACTGCAGGATTTATTGCCTAAATTGATTTTATTTCTCTGCACTCCGTCAGGAGCACACCGCAGAGATCACACTATATAAATTAATTACAAATATCATTGAAGCTGAAATATACAGCACACATATTCACACAACAATTTTAATTGTCTACCACTGTAATGTTAAATTGACTACAGATTCTTTCTGTTTGCTGCAAAATATGCCAGACAATAAATCATGCAATCTATTGTTTGTGACGTTATCATTCTCTTTGGTAGCATTTGTCGGCCACAACAATACTTCCTATTAGATTTGCTTTAGTACGTATATGAATCACTCTCAACGACAGAAGTCGGGCTAGTTGTCCCATTACCTGATTTGTGTGTTGCTTTCTCTATCTTTTCCCCATTTGAAGTGAAAATTAACCATAAGTACATTACATCTTTTTATAGTAGCAGGATACGGGCTGTTCAGACAGTAATGCATCGCTTCGTTTTTCTCAGGAGCTATTTATTCAAAAAGTGTGAAATGTGTACACGATATAAATGGGTGTGTCATGTAAACATTGGTATTATTCAACATAATCCCCATCAACATGTACAGCTAACTCCATTTGGGAAACAAGTGCATGTAATCATTGCCAGTGCCAGATTTTGTCTTGATCATGTAGCCATTTCTTCACTGCATGAATCTCTCCTTCATCATCTTCAAACCTTGTCTCACGGAGTGCAACTTGAAGTGGACAAATAGATGAAAATCAGAGGGTGCCAATCGGGACTAGAGGATGGATGCGGTAATACAGTCCAACCCAGTTTGGTGATTGCTTCTCGTGATACCAGACTTGTGTGAGAGCGTGCATTGGCGTGAACGAGAAGCAGGTCTGCGGGATCCTTGTGCAGTCGAACACTGCGAAGACGTTGACTGCGATTTTTCAATGTCTTAATGTAATATTGCGAATTGATTGTCTCTCCTCTTGGCATAACATCCACACGAATAACACCAAAAAGACAGTGATCTTTCCAGCTGAAGGAGTTGTCTTGAATTTTTTGGAGGTGATTGGGGATGATGCCACTCTATTGATAGTCTTGCTGTCTCAGTTTTAAAATGATGTGTCCATGTTTCGTCAACTGCAACGATCTTAGCCATAATGCTGTCTCCACCAGCATTAAAATGCTTCAACAATTAAGAAAAAATATCTTTCCTTTCGAGAAACCTGTCTTGCGCAAACTTTAGAAACTCCGATAGTTGTTATAACTGCATTTGCACTACCATTGCTGACTGACAAATGTAAGCCATTTGTAGTGAAAAAGAGTAGTGATTCGCCTATCACTAAGAACAATACCCTCAGAACATTTCAACATTTCTGCGTCAGTGGCTGTGGCAGAACGTCCACAGCGTGGCTGATCAAGCAGCTCCGTATCTCCATTTACTGATTCCTTGATTCTCTGACCCCAGCGACTGACTGTACTCCCGGCGACTGCAAATCTTCCATACACATCACATAGGCGCTTGTGCATTTTCACAATAGTCTCCTTCTCTGCAACGAGCAATTATATCACAATTCACTGCTTGCAACGCAAGTTGCTAACAAGTTCCATTTCCACGGCAGCCATATTATCTGGCCGATTGGGTTGTATTTTGGTGCACACAATTGTCACACTCTACATTTGAAGTGTGTAAAATATTATGCTTCCATCTTCATTATTAACTGAGGAAAACGATATGGTGCATTACTTTCTGAACGCCTCTCAGTATAAATTGTTTTCCTTTTCATATCCTATTTATAGGACATCGCTGTCAACACTAGCATTTTACTGTTGTTGTTGATGTCTTGGCAAGTTTACGTTCAGTAGTTTGGCATTGTTTTCTGAACGACTGGCTCCCATACCAACACGTTAAGACCCAGCGCGACACGGTCTGCTGCCAAATCGGTCGCAGCTGTGTTTCGAGCGCAGGTAAGCGGGCTCACGAATCGCGTCCGCAAGTCGTTAGCCACGGAGGAAGGCCGTATAACAATAGGAAACAAAAAACAGTTTGGTACGTACAACTCTTGCGTAACAATGAGAGATACAAACCACTGACACAGTGTACATACCTTGTAATGAACTAGACTACGGCAAACTCAAATCACAGGGCGGTGGGGCGGGGGGGGGGGGGAATCAATGATGGCATTTCATAAAACAATATCATAAAATAAGTATATTACGACACAACGAAACGACGTTTCGATTGTCATGAACAACACGAACACATCTAATGAAAAACATGGAATTTAAAACTTTAATAAATAAACGAGTCTAGGTATGACACATTGCTAAGCCATTAAACATTTAGTTTCCTAATTATATTTGTTTGTTTCATATTTGGCATCTCCTAGTTTCCTAATTATATTTGCTAGTTTCGTATTTGGCATCTCCGTGTACACAGTTACACCCGCCATCGGCTTGCAGGGCCTGTCGTAGGTCCACCTTCATCTGCACCATTCTGCTGCTATTAAAGTACCCAAATACGTAACCACATTTGCTTGTTTCAGAATGGTTCTTACATATGTAGTGTCAAAAACTGGTATTACTGTCTATAGTACCTTGCTGTGTAGACAGGGGTAGAGGGGGTGGTCTTGAGTCTAAGGAATTAAGGTAGCCTGGCTAATCCAGAAATGTGTAGGCTAGTTTTTTTGGCCTCGGTACATACAACAAAGCATTCATTACCGAAGATTCGAACTTGGGTCTCCAGAATGAAAGGCCTAGGTTCTGATCACTCAGACAGACGCTCCTCCCTTATGTATAGGAATGGTGAAAAAGCATAGTGGACGCAATATTGTTGTATTTATTTAAGAATCACTGTAAGAAACTGTAATTTACTGCCAATATAGGCGGGGAAGTCAATAAGAAAGTCACAAATGACTGTAGAAAAATAACTAAATATCATAACAACTTGAAACCAGTTTAGTTTTATACATAATTGTCCCTTTATTTCTCAACATAATTTCCATCAACATTGATGCACTTATCCCATCGTTTCATCAGTCCTCCCAAACCGGCTGCATAAAACTGCGTGCTCTGTTGTCTAAACCCCGTTTTCACTTCACATTCAACTTCGGCGTCATTTGCGAAATGTCTCCTGCCAAGGTGGCATTTCAGTAGACCAAAAAGTTGCTAAGTCGGGGCTGTAAGGTGGATGCTTCAGACCTTCCCACCTTAGTTCTCCTTTTCATGAAGAGGCAACACTCCTGTAGTCAGCAGTCCTGGGCGGTTTCTTCGAATTGCATCATGAAGCATCAATAGAACTTCACAGTACGATTCAGAATTCACATTGTCACCTTTCTTCTTGAAATTAGTTAAAAGCACCCCTTTACAATCCCAGAACACTGTCGGCATAATCTTCCCAGATCGGATTTCATCAACAATTTTAGGGCGTCCTTGAGACAATTTTTCTACCCAGCTATGCACCGCTTTACGGGACAAACATTTGTCAGCATAAACAGGAAGCATTTCCTTATGAATGTTCTTTGCAGGCAGTACTTTTGTCAACAAAAGCGCACAACAGCACTTTGCTCTTTGGTTGTACACGCCGTAAATACATTCGCCATATTTATGCGCTGCGCATGCGTATGAGAAACCTAGCGCCACATGACGAACGGGACTATAAAGGTTCTTGTTGTAGTCACCTAATGACACCTGTAGAACACACCAACTACATTTACCTGTATCCCACAGAACTGCGTGACTAACTTATTGACTCGCCCTCTTCGTACCTTGTAGTATATGGGGGGGGGGGGGGGGGGGAATCGTTGAGCAAAAGATAAATGAACTGTCTGAACATGAATGCATTCAGAGAGACATCCGACGGATGATGTGATACCGAAATATCATGTTTCAATTCATTTTCAAAAAGCCGTCGAAAGGATTCGCGGTTTTCATTTTCATGAAATACGACATATTTTTCTAAATATCCGTACATTGAACTTTGAGTTTCATAACTAGGTTGTGTGCATTTTCCTCGGATAAAGAACAACGACGATGATGAAGACTATAATAGCCCTGATAAGAAAATACTCAACCAAAGTGACTACATACTTATTAATAAAAGGTTTCGAAATGCGTCAATTAATGTAAAGACAATGCCGGGTGCTGACTGTAATTGTGATCATGTACCACTATGTGGTATAATAAAAGTAAGCCTGAATAGAAGAAAAAAAGTGATTAGGAACGTGAGACTTAATAAAGAGATTTTGAAGGTAGATAAAGAAATTCAAGAACAATACAGAGTGATTGTGAAAAAATAGGCAAAATGCAATAGCTAAAATACAGAATATAAACGAACAATGGGAAATGTTAAGGGATTCCATTCATCAAACGAGCAAAGAAATTTTACCGGAGAGAAGCTAAAAGGCTAAGAAGAAATGGATGACTGAAGAAATATTAAAGTTGATGGCCAAAAGAAAAAACAGTAAAAATGAGAAGCATGTATATAATGAGATAAATAAAGAAATAAGAAATAATTGTGTGAAGGCAAAAGAAAGTTGGTTAAATTAACAGTGCAAGACAATTGAATTAAATTCTATTAAAGATACAAAAAATATGCACAAAAAAATCAGTGAGATTACAGGAAGAAAAATAAGAATAAATACAGGTTGTTTAAAGTCAAAAACAGGAAATATATTATTGGAGGAAGATGCTATAATGAAAAGGTGGAATGAGTATATAAGAGACTTATATGATGGAGAAAGGGCAGAATTAACAGAAGAAAGTAACTTAGAAGGTCCACCTATTCTAAAAGAAGAAGTTGATGACGCTATCAAGCATATGAAGAAAGGAAAATCAGCTGGGCCAGATGGAATCACAATAGAAGAATTGGAAGTAATGGGAGAATTTGGAGTAGATATATTAACCAAAATGTTGAATGATATTTATAGCAGTGGATATATACCAAGCGATATGTTGAAATCTGTATTTATAGCTATACCGAAAAAGACCAGGAGCAATTGAATGCGAAGATTTTCGTACGATTAACCTCATAAATCATGTCACTAAGCTTCTACTCAGAATTATAATGAGAAGAACAAGGAAGAAAATAAAATGGAAATTAGTGAAGAACAGTATGGATTTGTGGAAGGAAAAGGTACAAACAATGCAATATACACATTACGAACACTATTAGAAGATCAGTAGAGACAAAGAAAGACATATATTTGTTCTTGATAGATTACACTAAAGCATTTGATAAAGTAAAACATGATAAACTGATTAAAATGTTGGAAGATATTAACATTGATGGGAAAGATCTCAGAATAATAAAACATATTTACTGGAACCAAACAGCAGCAATTAAAATTAGAAATAAAGAAGGAAATTATGAACACATAAAGTTGGGAGTAAAACGGGTGTGTTTTGTCACCGGATCTCTTCTCCCTCTATAACGAAGTAATAATGAGAAAGATCAAAGAAAAGCCAGGAATAATATTTGGAGGTTATAATATAAATAATATACGTTATGCAGATGACACAGTATTGATAGCGGATAATGCAACATATCTACAGCAATTGTTGGACATTGTAGTAACAGAGAGTGCAAAGAAAGGATTCTCCTTAAATATCAAGAAAACAGTAACAATGGTGATATTAAAGAAACAGGTGACACCCAAATGTGAAATAGAGATAGAAGGAAAAGTTCTTCACCTAGTGGATAGTTTTAAATATCTAGGGACATTTATAACATCAGATGGAAGATGCACAACAGAGATCAAGAGCAGAATAGGGCAAGCAAAGGCTGCATTTAAGAAAATGAATAAGTCACTATCATTGAAAGAAAGAAAGAGAGTTCTGAAGAGATATATAGAACCTGTGTTGCTGTATGGCTGTGAATCTTGGAATATAAATGAACAAATTAGGAAGAGATTGGAAGCAACAGAGATGTGGTTCCTTAGACGAATGTTGAGAATTCCTTGGACTGCCAAAGTGAGCGAGTGAATGGCACCTTGCAGTCTTGACAGATCAAAGTATGTGAGTTGGAATGTGGCCAATATTCCATCACAATGCCTGGGCAGAGCTTCAGAGAAACATGTGGTGCCCAAACGACATGTTCCCTCTCTAGTCTTGTGTTTTCCAGAGGAATGGGTAACCAATACGTCTGACACACGTTAGACTGCAGACGCTGGCGGCTCAGCTTCAAACCTCCGAGACCTCGCCACCACGAGCAGGTGGCGAGTGATGAGTAACTAACAACGAATGCCTTAAAGAGGCTAACGAAACTAGACCATTATATACAATAATAAGAAAGAGACAAACAGCGTTTTTGGTCATTTGATGAGAAGAGAGGCGCTGAAGAACATCGTGACAACTGGTAAGATTGAGGGGAAGAGAGTCAGAGGCAGACCACGAGAAATGATGCTGGATGGATTGCAACGGTTGCATGGTGGAATATCAATGGCAGAGTTGATACAGAAAACCAAAGACCGAGATCTGTGGAGAGTCATGAACGCCTACGCCAGTCGGGATAGCACTTGATGATGATGATGATGATGATGATGATGATATATATATATATATATATATATATATATATATATATATATATATATATATATATATATATATATATATATACTAAACTCAAGCTGATCTATTATAAACTAAAGAACTTATCTATTACGAAGTTTAAAAATAAAGTTAGTTGTATATCTTTTACATGACATTGTTGTTAACATCAGTATTTACTATTTTTGCATTTGTGATCTCTTGGCAAGTTTACGTTCAGTAGTTTGCCATTGCTTTCTTAACGACCGCCGCCCATACCATTTCGTAAAAATTCAACGCAACGTACTCTGCTGTAAAATCGCTCGCAGCTGAATTTCGAATCCGAGTATGTAGGATCACTAACCGCGTTCGTAACCTTTTCACCACGGAACCGGCATGATCTATTATAAACTGAACTCAAAAACTGATTTGTCATAAACTGAACTAAACTGATTCTATATAAACTAAACTCAAGCTGATCTGTTATAAACTGAACTCATAAACTGGTTTGCCATACATTGAACTAAACTGATCTGTTATAAACTGAACCAGACGTATTCTTCTTAAACCAAATAAAATTGTTCGTTTATAAACTGAATCAAACTGAACCTTTTTAAATTGAATCAAACTGATCTTTTATAAATGAACCAAACAGATCCTTCATAAATTAAATCAGACTAATTTTATGTAAACTGAACACAAATTGTTCATTTATAAACTGAACCAAACTGATCCTTTATAAATTGAATCAAACATATCATTTATAAATTGACACAATCTGATCCGTTAAAATCTGAATCAAAATAATCCTTTAAAACTATACCAAATTGTTATTTTATCGTCTAAACTAAACTAAGCCTGTAAAAGCTGAACCAAACCGATCCTCTATAAAGTAAACCACACTGTTCTTTTATAAAGTGAATCAATGTGATCCGTTATAAATTGAGTCAAATTGATCCTTTGTAAACCAACGCAATCTGATCATGTACAAACCACATCAATCTTATCCTTAATGAACTAAATCAAAAGAATCCTTTATAAACTGAACCAAACTGATTCTTATAAAACAAAAAACAAAAAAAAAACAAAAACAAAAAAACAAAAAAACAAACAAACAAACAAAAAGAAGAAAAAAAGAAAAAAGAAAATCATATTCTGTATAAATTGAAGCTCGTTCCGTGGCCAAGGGGTTACGGACGCGGTTCGTGATCCCATATACTGCATTGGTTATTTACGAAATGGTATGGGTGCCGGTCGTTCAGAAAGAATGGCAAACTGCTGAACGTAAACTTGCCAAGACATCATTCATTCATTCAGCAGCATGTCCTTTGCAGAACCTCGCTCCCATAACAACCTTCCGGAAAACCTCTCGATCATAAGCAAGATGTCCCGCGTCTGATACACCCATCTGGAGATCATCCGCCACATCCTGCACCCATCTTCTCTTTGGCCTTCCTCTTCCTCTCTTCCCAGGCATATACCCTTCCATTATTGTTCTCTCCAAACTTTCGTGACGTTTCAAGTGACCAAAATATTTCAATTTTCTTTGTTTTATCGTCTTTAATAGCCAACCTTCTTCAATATTCAACTCTTGAAGTATGGATGCATTTGTTCTTTTCTTTACCCAAGATATTTTTAGAACTCGTCTATAACATTTATATTCAAAGGCGTGTATGCGCTGTTCAGCTTGTTTAGTAAGTGTCCATGCCTCACAGGCGTATGTTGCAATGGGAAAGATGCATGCTCTTAAAAATCTAATTTTTGTAGTTCTGTCTGTCCCACTCCATAATTTATTCAGCTATTTTAGTCTTTGAAGAGCAATTGATAGTCGCCGTTTAATTTCTTTCATTGTGTCCCCGTTGTTCGTAATCAATAACCCAAGATATTCAAAATGTTCCACCACCTAAGCCGCCAAGACATCACAACAGCAAAATATGCTGGTGTTGACTGCAACGTCCTGCATATGCAACTAACTTAACTGTATACATTAAAACAGGTTAGGAAAGTCATCATGGCGGATACCAGCCAAAGACGAGAGATCATAGAAAGAGAAAGCTGACATTAGGACACACGATGTCATGGCATTGCTAGAGACGAACAGACTCATTAAAAACTCCGCCTGACAAATTCGAATTTCTGAAAGACGAGGATATTAGTTAAGATATACGACAATTATAATTGAGTTGTCTTCGTGACTGCCTTGAAGAAAGTAGTTTTTCTAGTTCTCCTATATTTGAAATTTGCTTCGCTCTAAGAGATGCCAGACTGTACAAACTATTTCCATTCATTTTATTATATGATAGACACTGTGAAGTGATAGAAAGTGCGTTAGCTCGATTAGAACTCAAGCTAGGTCCATACAATTGCTACACTTCTACCACATTGGAGTTATTTTTGCATGTGGATTAGCTTTCCCTTTTACCAATATCACTCGCCATCAAGCGAAACCACTACGACTTCAGAGGTACTTCTATATACTTCTAATCTACGTTCCCTGTCCAAGACTCATGCTGAGACCAACACGGCTGAAAGGATAGAGCATTCGTTCTTATACATCCGGTGTACTGTTGCAGAGGTAACAGATTCAACCCCTACTCCGATCAGTTGGGATAAAATGTTGACTTATCGTCCTTGACGATGAGCAGTAGCATATGTATGGACAAAGCTTGAGTTCAAAGAGAACGAAGGTAAAAACGGACGCACGTTGACAAAAGAGACGGGGACCAATATTTTTTCAGTTGCAAACCAAAAGAAAATTATTAATTTGAGAACCTCTCTAGCCATCGCATTCTAAGGCATATGCCATCATGAGATGCTGTTCCGACTGAGTGGGCAATCATGTTTCTCCACATCTTGAAATCTCCTTCTGCGATTATGTATTCTTCTCTTATATCTTTTCTGATACCAACAGGATATCAAGAGACTTCTCGTGTTGTCTTTCCCGGTCTCATTTTTCATAAATCGTCAAGTTATCGCAGATTTTATCTTATCATGATGTGGTAATACATAACCCCTGGTTCTGTCTGGTGTTTGATACAAGTTATGTTTCTATCTTAGGCTCTTTAAAAAAATTATAGCTTACTCTTTGTGACAGTGCAAGAAAATTTTCAGCATTTTTATGAAAAATACGTGTCCAAGGAGGGGATGCACATGAAAAAGGTGTAGGAATATTTGACAAAGAAACAGCCAAGTTAATTAATGGATACTGGTGTATTTCAGACAGAGCTATTATGGTCATAATCAAAGGTAAACCAATCTTGGAATCAACGACTGGCAAGAGAAGGTCCACCAGAGAGACGAATGGAGACAGATTGTATTTGCAGCAAAGAACCTCAATGGCTCGGAATGCTGAAGAAGAAGAAGAAGAAGAAGAATATATATATATATATATATATATATATATATATATATATATATATATAATACAAGTATATGCACCAACAACAAGCAGTAGTGATGAAGAAATACAACACTTTTACAATGAAATGGAAATGGTGATGGCTCAAATTGGATCACAAGAAATAAAAATAATACTTGGAGATTTTAATGCAAAAGTAGGAAAGAGGAAAATGGAGGATTTAATTGGGGAATTATGGTTTATGTACAAGGAATGAAACAGGAGAAAAACTAATAGAATGGGCAAAAATCAATGATATAATAATTGGAAACACATGGTTTAATCACAATAAAAGACGACTATACACATGGAAAAGCCCTGATGAGAAAATACGCAACCAAACTGACTACATACTAATTAATAAAAGATTTGGAAATGCTTTAATTAATGTAAAGACGATGCCTAGTGCTGACTGTAATAGTGATCATGTATCACTATATGGACAAATAAAAGTAAGATTAAAGAGAGAGAAACAAATGATTAAGAAAGTGAGACTTAATAAAGAGGTTCTGAAAGTAGATAAAGAAATTCAAGAACAATACAGAGTGACTGTGAAAAATAGTTACAATGAAATAGCTAAAATACAGAGTATAAATGAACAATGGGCAATGTTAAGGGGCTCCATCCACCAAACTAGCAAAGAAATATTACCGGGAAGGAACCAATAGGTAAGAAAACATGGATTAATGAAGAAATCTTAATCCTGATGAGAAAAAGAAAACAGAGTAAAAATGACAACCAAGAATATGCTAAAATAAATAAATAAATAAATAAATAAATGTGTAAAGGCAAAAGAAAGTTGGTTAAACGAGCAGTGCAAAAAAAAAAAAAAAAAAAAAGAATTAAATTCCATTAAAGATACAAAAAATATGCACAGACAAAACAGCGACCTCAAGGGAAGAAAAATAAGAATAAATACAGGGTTCCTGAGATCAAAAACAGGAAAGATATTATTTGACGAATGTGCTATAATGAAGAGGTGGAATGAATATATAAGAGAATTATATAATGGAGAAAGGGAAGAATTAATAGAAGAAAGTAACTTAGAAGGTCCACCTATTCTTCTTCTTCTTCTTCTTCTTCTTCTTCTTCTTCTTCTTCTTCTTCTTCTTCTTCTTCTTCTTCTTCTTCTTCTTCTTCTTCTTCTTCTTTGTGGCATATTAAAACGTCCTTACCCTTTCCTAGCATTGACTCCCTTAAAAATAACAATCCCTTACAACTACTGTTTAAGTATCTTACTTAATGTAGGAGAAAAACTAACCGTAGGATAGCTAAATTTATTTGGCTTTATTTTGATTCACGTACCTGGCCAAGACCGGCTAGATTTCAAACAAAGGCACTACAGTGTCCATTTTGGTCAGTGGAGACAAAGAAGAAAGACGTCGGTTGTTTTTACCCGTGTGGGGAAGGCATTTTTGCGTTAAAAACCATCATTCTCTGCAACCAATGGTACGTTAAATCTACATTATTAATACGTATTTATGTATTACGTATACCAGTGTGTTTAATTAAGAATTAGTTAGAATGATAATTCAACGATTCTTGTAAACTGGGGTCTGATAGATTTTTACCACTGAGCGCCATGTGGGTGCCACGCTGTAATTTTTCCTATGTGTTAAAATTTCAAATCCCTATGTTAAAACCTTTTATAGGCATTGTGAACATATATCTCATCAGCAATGCTTATAACCTATAAATATTATGTGTACTGTATAGTATGAAACTCATGTCAGAAACACATTCAGAAACTCTTCTCAATTTAGGAACAGTCTCCTGATTCATACTTCACAGAAGAAAACTCGTTTCTGCCAATTTCATATTCCTATGAAAAGTAACTTCTATGCATGGTGAACTATATCTCACTATCTATGCTTAGAAATCTGCAAATAATCTATGTACTAGAGAGTATTGAACTCTAAAGAACATTTTCAAAGGGACTTTCTCTCCATGCGGACACAAAATATGGATAACGCATATTACCTGATAGACATGGTTTCGGGTTGGAGAAATGGTTTTCCTAATTTCTAATCTGTAACTTGGAACTATAGTGCTAAATTTTAGTACAATCCTTTTGTTAACAGATTAGTAACCACTCCATATGAGTGAGGGACATGTAATCATTTCATAAAATAGTGCTAGGGAATTGCCATGTTTGAGAATATAAATTCAAGAACAAAGAAAGTAAACGCTTGATATAACTGAAGGTTCGGATAGGATGTGCCTTCAATCCGCAACACCTCACTGTAGTAGGAACAGAAGCAAAGATTGATGTGAATAAATTGCTTGCAATATTCAGAAGACTGGACCATGCGGCATAAGTTATTCTAATAAATACACTCCGAATAATAGCAGTAATTGGCAAAATATATCATAGCGGTCACTATCCTTATACTGCTGTAAGCAGTGGGGGAAAACAATGTATGTTTTAGTTATGGATTAACCCCATGAGGAAATCCAAAAACCTAGGCTCCTTGCATCATCATTATGATTAATTATTATGTATGATTATCATGTACTTAATATCAGAGAAATGTATGTTTGTTTTCTCTGTTATGAGAATTTTTCTCTGTCCTGATTGTTACTCCTTACTGTGGAAATACACATTGTAATGTGACTTCCTGTGGAAACATGAGATGATGTAGGAAAATCTGTCAGTATGTCAGTACTTAAGAAGCCAATGTTGAATAGCCTTGGCCTAATGCTGATTATAGTGCCGGAAGGAAGACGCGGCATTAGAAACCACAGAGATTATGTATAGGCTATTCTCTTCATGTAGAGAAAGAGGCAATATCAACATGTTCGGATGGACAGAATGGCTTCGCTCATCAAACAGTTCCCAGTAACAATCTCAACAAAACATAGAGTGAAAAGATACCTCACTCACTATTAGAGTCAGAATGGCTCTACACCAAGCAACGAGGGACAGTGGAACGTGGACACCCACTCCTTTCCCCTTCTCCTCTTGTTGGTTGTACTTTTGTTTGTAATGATGTCATAACCATGTTAACATAACACAGTAGGTTAATGCTCGTGTTGTATTCTTGTCATCCCTTTTTCTATAGAAGAGAAGCAAGTGGTGGTTGAATTTGGTGGGACTATATCACTAAAACTGGATCCTGGGTCAACAGCCAGAAAGTGATAATGTCCTAACCATAGTCTGGATCTAGAAATACATCAATGTTGACTGCGGCAATCCTTAGCTGCCATAGCCAGCGTAAGGCACATTTGAAGATGATTGACACTCAGCGTTTGATATTCTGACTCCTGTCAGATTACCCAGGATGGACTTCATTATCAGAATGTCAAAATGATATACCTAGTACACAGATACAAAAAGGATAACCTGTTTTACTTCTGGGAGGTACCGCCTGATGACCCATCAATCGTCGAGGTCAGCTAAACTATGGGAGTTATACTACGTGTAATAAAACTAACAGCAGTAAGAACCCTCCATCTGTCTGTTGGACTCCCAAGTTCAAAGGATACACCCAAGTATCCTCCTTCGAAAGAAAAGTCACACAGCTGCAACAGGCAAACATAAGGTTCAGCCACTCAACACCAAGTTCTAGCTATGAACACCAACTCAACAAATGGGAGAAGACACTGAAACAATATAAGCCAGTACAACCAAGGTACCAACTTAAGATACTCTGAAACATAACTACACCAGATTACCTCAAGGTTCCAAAATCTGAAACACCTGGAAAAGAGCAAGATCCACTTGAGATCTCAGACTTGAATACCATAAAAAAAGACCATATGAAAGCAGCTAGCGGAGTAAATGCCTCTACATCTGCAACAAAAGGAAGCATCCAATTGTTTGCAACCCTGGTTCTGTGCTGGATTTATTCATCTTCTGATCAATGTAGGTATAGATCAATTCTGGACCTAGTCACAGATACTACCATGAGATGCCTCTCAGCCATATATGTTCCTACACTGGACTAGATAACAACGACTAACTCTTTGCTGGTCCAATGTCAACCTAAATGCCATGGGTTATAGACTCGCGACTTGGTGGGTGTAACATCTTTGTGAACATTGGGATTCTGATATTGGAAGCAGAGCAGCTGAATGGCCGTCTACTTGGCACCATGTATGGTGAGATGGGAAAGTACCTTCTGCAGAGCTTAAGTGGAAATTCCGGAAAGTAAGACCAACCAAGGCCTCAATTTCACCAAAGAGACACCGAGCCTACTGCAACAGAATATTCGTGATTCTAGCCCCAACGGAGGGGATATGTGGTGTGTGATATTTCAATTCCTGGAGTAGGGATTATAAATATTCCCCAACCAATTACCAGTGGATAAACATATTAGGAACACAGCTGAGTGCATGATTTCGGTATCCAGATAATGGGAATAGGATCTAATCTACATAGGAGATGAACACTTAACCGCACACCAGGAGATAAATGACTCTATTAATTAGTTAATTGAGTACCCACTGCTTTTTATATGTGTTTTTTTTCATGCCATGGATGTAACAGGTCAGTAGCTTTTTGTCAATGAAGGTTATGGTAAATAGAGTATTTTGACACCAACTCATTATTTTTAAATATGAGAATTGTAAAGGGTGTCAGAAACAACTGTTTTATATGTTGGGTTTTCTGCCCTTAGACCAATGTTGTGCTTTTATCTAGGTAAAATAAGTCAAGTTAGCAGAACCAATTTGTGGTTGTTGTGTTGTTGTAATAACATTGTTGTTTTTTCTTGGGTAAAAGGGGGTAAATGTGTTTTGATAATGCAACTCATTCCCATGCCTGTAAAGAGATTCAATGTGACTATTACACTTTCATGTATGTTACCTCAGATCTTGATTAATACTTGAACTGTTTGTCCAAAATTTGTTGATGTGTACATCAATTAAATGTGGTGTTCACCAGTGGTTGTTTATATGTTGTGAACAATCAATGTCTTCTAGCACTAGATAAACTTTAGAGGGTGATAAGTGGGAATGGAGAAGTACTCAGAAATACAGCTATGAACAGGAGTGAAGTCTTTTCCTTCTTGGGTTTCTGGTAGAATTCCATGATCACCTCAAGTGGCTAAAATAATAGAGAATCAAATTAAATCCCCTAGACAACTTAACATAATATTCTCATAAATTAAAATTCACACCCCACATTCTTCTTCTTCTTCTTCTTCTTCTTCTTCTTCTTCTTCTTCTTCTTCTTCTTCTTCTTCTTCTTCTTCTTCTTCTTCTTCTTCTTCTTCTTCTTCTTCTTCTTCTTCTGCGTTCATCCCGGGACTTTTTTCGGACGTAATTGCGTTGTGCCTGTTTACAGCAGGGCTGCGTTCTTGCGCCGTTAGGCCGACACATCCGACTTCTGCGGGCATTTGCTGACCGGGTTAACCTTCCCGGTGGGTCCACCTATTCTAAAAGAAGCAGTCGCTGTCGCTGTATAACATATGAATAAAGGAAAAACAGCTGGACCAGATGAAATTACAAAGAAGAATAAGAAGTATTAGGACAGTGGTTCTCAACCGGTGGGGAATCCCCCCCCCCCCCACGGGGGAATTTTGGGGTTTCCAAGGGGGGGGGGATGAAGATTATATCAAGATCGCGTTAATACAAGAACCGATTACTTGATCTTGTTTTTCCCTTCATACTTTACGGTTTTGTACGTCTCACCCTTCTAAAATTCATTTTATAAAGTAAGTAGACCCACAAATCACGTTTTATGTGGACGCCTAGACTTGTTTTAGTATGTGCTTCCATTATTACGTATACTGTGTAGGGGCGGGAGGGGGGGATATTTTAGGTAGGAAATACGAAAGGGGGGGGGGGGAGAATGACGTTCTGAAAATATGGTGAAGGGGGTCACGGGCCAAAAAAGGTTGAGAACCACTGTGTTAGGAGAATGTCGAGTAGATATATTACCCAACACTTTGAATGATATTTACAGCACTGGATATTTACCCAGTGATATGCTGAAATCTGTATTTATAGCTATACTAAAAAGACCAGGATCAATTGATTGTGAAGATTTTCTTACAATTAACCTTATAAACCATATCCCTTGGCTTCTAGTCAGAATCATAATGAGAAGAACCAGAAAGCTTAAAAAAAAAAAACAATGAAAATTAGTGAAGAACAGTATGGATTTTTGGAGGGAAAGAGCACAAACAATACAATATATATATTACGGACACTAATAGAAAGGTCAATAGACAAACAAAAAGACATATATTTGTGCTTCATAAATTATACTAAGGCATTTGATAAAGTAAAACATGATGAACTGATTACAATGTTGAAATATATCAACATTGTTGGGAAAGATTTAAGAATAATAAAGAATATTTACTGGAACCAAGTAGCAGCGATTGAAATGGGAAATAAAGAGGGTAGTTACGAACAGATAAAGCTAGGAGTACGACAGGGGTGTGCCTCGGCAAGAGATCTCTTCTCCCTATATAGTGAAATAATAATGAGAGAGATCAAAGAGACGCCAGGAATACTAGTTGAAGGTTATAATATAAATAATATACGCTATGCAGATGACACAGTTGGCGGCAGATAATTCAATAGACCTACAACAATTGCTGGACATTGTAGTAACAGAGAGTGCAAAGAAAGGACTCTCCTTGAATATCAAGTAAATAGTAACAATGGTGATATCAAAGAAAATGGTAACACCAAATTGTGAAATAGAAATAGAAAAGAAAATTCTTAACCAAGTGGATAATGTTATATACTTAGGGGTATTTATAACATCAGATGGAAGATGCACAACAGAGATTAAGAGCAGAATAGGGCAAGCAAAATATCTTATATCAAAGTATCTTATGCAATAAGTCACTGTCACTGAATGTAAGAAAGAGAGTGCTGAAATGATATGCAGACCCAGTTTTGCTATACTGCAGTAAATCGTGGAATGTTAATGAACAAATTAGGAAGAAATTAGAAGCAACAGAGATGTGGTCCCTGAGACGAATGGGCACTTGATAATGATGAAGGTGTCTTCAATTTACTTTGTCCCTTGTCGTGCTGGACAATCCATGGTTGACTATGTTCTTTTCTTGCAAGAACTAAGCCTTCTATCGCTGTTCATTCCAACTATCTGTGACACTTAACATGTCCAAAATATGCCACTTTTCTAGACAAGATGGTTTACGTGAGATGGTCTTCTCGATTTTCACGCCTAGCAGAGTACAGGTACGAGGGGGCTTCAAATAAAACCTTAATTCTTATTTGAGTGTACCAGTGTGATTATACTCTAATAAAATAAGTAAAGTACAAATGTATCGTTTTTCTATGTAGTCACTACTGCGTTCAATGCAAATTCTTTATCGTTGATAGAGTGCTTGGATTCCTGCAGACATCTACTCTGAGTTCACAACTCTGTATGCCTGACCCTGTATGTCACAGAAATCTCACTGTTTTGAAGCGTCCTATTCAACTCATACACTTGCTGGACTCAAAGGCACGCATCACCGTACTGAAACTTTAATCGCCGATGAATTTCTAAAGGATGCATTCCTTCATTGATTAAAAAAAGAAAAAGAAAAGGATAATAGAACACTGCTGTTCTTTGGTGCATGTCAAAAGTGGGACAGTCATCTTTAAATTGTCCGTATGATGTCATCTGCACTGTGATGGCACGTGCTTACCACTTTTGACATCCTTATCAACAAAAGTCACAGGTTACAAGACAACCCATAGTTATTGTAATTGCTACAACACTTTTATTTTATTTTTTTCCCATTAGAAAACCCCCTCGTAATTTTGTTGTTTCGGCTTCAAGATATTCTAACAAATTAAATTGTAAAATTTACGTGCAAGTTCACAAGCTCCCATTTCCGTCTCTACTGGTTGTGAAATGGCGCATGACTGGCATCCGTATGATAGAACATAGTAAGATGCATGTTCTCATCTATATCCAAAGTCTTCATTGTGGTTGACATAATAAGTCACACTTAGCTATGAATCTCAAGATGAGAAATGATGTGATCAGACAGAGAAAGAAGAAGAAGAAAGAAGAAACGAAGAAAGAAGAGGAAGAAGAAAGAATAAGAAGACAAAGCAGAGGAAAACGAGAAGAACGAGGGAGAAGAAAAAGAAGACACAGAAAAGAAAGAAAACGAAAGAGGTAGAGGTAGTAGGAGTAGAAAAAGAAGAAGGAGAAGAAGAAGAAGAAGAAGAAGAAGAAGAAGAAGAAGAAGAAGAAGAAGAAGAAGAAGCTGCAGCAGCAGGAGAGAAAGCAGCAGCAGCAGAAGAAGACAAGCAAAGCTGAAAAGAAAGAGAGAAATGGAAGCAGATGAGCTCACACTTTGTACTCATTGAATGTTTATGATATCCTCCGGAAAAAAACAAAAAAACAAGACTATTCAGGGCTGCATACATCTCGGAAAACATCGACACATGAAAGCGTGTCTAGCCAGTCTTCTTTATTGCAAGAATGCTTCCTTAGCCGTCCTCCAATCAAACCTAGCGCCCTTTCGACCTGGTACTGTTTGCCCACAGCTAGCTGTTTTTGCATCCAGCATAAGATCTGACTTTCGTCTGATTGCAGTCGTATAGTGTCCGGGCAAGTGCACATTAACTTCATGAAAATTGTTAGCTAGAGGCATCCATCATCTTTTCAATGGCATCTGATGACAGGCTGGTGTCAACTGTCACTATGCCAGCGATTCTCAAAATCTATGCGTGCAACGTTAGGGAACAGCACCAGATATGTCTAACAACAAAACAACAAGAACAACAACAGCAACAACAGCAGTAGCAGAAGCAGCAGCAGCAACAACAACAACTACAACAACGTAAATATCATCATCATCATTATCAACAACACCACAAAAACAACAGCTGCAAAAACAACAATAACAATAACAGCAATAACAGCAATAACAACAATAAACAACAACAATCCAAAAATTCACAGAAACAAAAATAAACAACAACAACTGCAGCTGCATTAAAAACAATAATAAACAATAACAACATCAACAACTCCACCACCACCACCACCACTACCGCCGCCACTACCACAACCATCAACAACAAAACACACCGTCAACAACAACACCAACAAGGAGTCCCATAGTCGTCACATGTTGTGGGTTATTGAAGTAGTAAGACCATGCCATGACCTTTTGCAAACCTGAGCGCACGACAGAATAGGTGACTAATCTGCCGCTCCCCTAGCAAGCGACTAGAGCTGCAACGAACCCTTCTCATACCGCAACCATGCCATTATGAGAGTAACGTAATTACCGTTACGCCAATGCGCCCGATAGATGTTTCTTTGCAAATCTGGAGGCCGAGTGGTATTAAGATGATCTACTAATTAGACTGCGTTTTCGTGTATTACTTAGGTCCATTATGAAAGCAATGAATACTACCACTGTAACCTGGCACTCGTGCCGTAAGAGGAACAAACGAAGAACGAACGAACGAAGGAACTTTATTTTCAAAAACGTTAACATTTGGGCACGCAGGCCCGTCTGATATTCTGCCCGTCTGACCTCTCTTCCCTCAAGCATTGTTTCATGCATACATCACTTATGACACTAATTATTACAATCCCGAAATGGTTGATTTCTCCATTTATTATATGGTCGTTGATGGTGACGAGAATGGTCGAATGAATAATAGCGCTTCCTGTTACACACCCTGTGTGATGATGCTGAGTAGCGGGTTCTGCCCTTACACAGGTCAGTTGCACTAAAATACTGACTGCTTGTCGTTGACTTGGGAACGTAAATTACAAATACCTGAGAAGTCGGAGTGTGTTCGTCTGATGGCGAGGGACAATAGTAATAGGATAAGCTAATCTCCTCGCCAAAATCAGTATAGTGCATTATAATGGGTAGCACGTGTATGGAGTACGCTTGTGTTCAAAGCAACCGAATAAAAATAACATGGTCAGCGACTTCTCGGATAAGGACGACAAACTAAGAGCAGCTTTACTTCCACACATATTTACACGTCATCCTGTCCTGGGTCTACCAAGTAGCCTAGGTCGAATCTAATAATACCACCAAATGTTTATTATAATCCTAAGTCAGGATAATGACACAAGTTTATATTTGAAACGTAAGACCGCTATACAACAACAGTCTGAAAATCAACAAGAAGGCTAAAGAAATAATAGTCGCAAACAACAGATCATTAATTTTGTCAGTGGCAGCTTTATTCGCTGTAAGTGACATTGATGTATACGGGAGACGCCGACCAGAAAATAGTCTTCATTACGCACTCGGTATTTTCTGATTTTAATATTACCACGAGTTCGTCTGTTTGAGACTATGTCTATTCCGTTTACCCGAGACAGCTCTGTCTGTCTGGGAGTACGTTTTTCCTGATAATGTGAAAGAAAAGTATTTGACGTGAACGGGGCTCCACTTTCAGTGTATTACTTAAGGCATTGTTACAATAAATTGCTTTACTAGATGTATTGTTACTTCAAATGGCATTACTGTTCGTCTGGGTAAAGTACAATACTGTTACTTTGAGTACTGTCACTTCCATTTTAATCACTTGCTGTAGAACGCTTTTTTTATCAGCAGCTTGAGTAGTTCTTTCTTCCTTCTCCTCTTTCTCCTCCTTTTCCTTTTCTACTTCCCTCTTTTCGTCCGTTACCCATTGCTTTTCCAACTTCTCCTCTACTTCTTCCGCTGCTGCAGCTATTTCTTCTTCTTCATAGTACATCGTCCGTCTCCTCCTCCCTCTCCGCCTCCTTCTCCCTCTCAACCTCCTCCTCCATCTCCTCCACCTCCTCCCTCCTCGCCTCCTCCTCTCTCTCCGTCTCCTCCTCCCTCTTCACCTCCTCCTCCCTCTCCGCCTCTTCCTCCTTCGTCCTCTCCTCCTCTCCTTCTCCTCCATATCCCCCTACTCCTAATCCTCCTCATCCCTGTTCTCCTTCTCCTAGTTCTCCTCCCTCTCATCCTTCTCCTCCTCTTATTCCCAACCCGTGTTACGTTACACCTACCTAAGGTAATTGTAATTGTCATGTCAAAAATTAGTTTTAGAGAGTCATTATGTATTGTTTATTTCGCATTTACATTCGTTAGAATGCATATTGTTTCTGTTGTCGTTGTTGTCTAAGATTAGCTCCATAAGCCATGTATGAGAGAAACAGTGCATGAAAGCAGATAGATAAGAAGGACAGAATGTCAGAGAGACCTGCGTGCCCAATTCTTTCCAAGTAAAGTTTGTCGGCCATTCATTCTGTAAGGCGGCCTGCTGAAACCTCCCCAAAAGCACTCCGTAGCTCCAGTGACGACCCCCACGAGTCTCTAAGAAAACTGCACTCGTTAACCGAACGACGTATCCCAGAATTAAAAACCACGACCATCGAAGCGAGAGACACGTTACATAATCACTTGACCACGAGACTCCCGAGTGTGTTTTCATGTCGTAATAAGGAAGTACACTCATAGATCCGAGGGTAAAGAGTTCATTTATTTATTGAACTGCAGTCCTGTACCCATGGGGCCGCAAACTTACTTAAACAAATACACAACAAATCATGGCACATTTGCACACCAACTCTGCACCACACTTGAGATGAGGTTGACAATTGTCCAAGGTAGAAACTTTGACTTGGCACCACAGCCTCAGGGATTCAGCATCACACTTGACAAACCAGCTAATGGAGCGTGGAGTAGGAATCAAACCATTAAACGGCAATGGTTCCGTCGCCCTGCTACTGAGTTAAGTGCGTGGAGCGACAGTAAGCTGCAGATTTCGTGTGGACTACTTTACACATGTCCTCGGTTGTTTTTAGCCGATCGCTGAACTAACTGGGTTGCCATATACAGTAATGTGAGGCTGCTGGTTTTCTAGTGACCGCCGTTCCATCGACGATGAACTGTACTCTTCGTCACAGACTTGTGTGTTGGAATTCTGGCAGCGGCCTTAAGCAAAGTATACCTGTGCGGTCTGTTGGTTTTTCGAAAATGCTGTCTGTTCTACTTTTAACATGGGGCAGTGAAAAACATTTGTGTGATATTTACTGGTACAGCAACGGAGCACTGGTAATAGGGAAAGCTAACCCATACGCAAAAATCAGTCCAGGTAACTAGAAATAGTATTAGTGAGTGTATGGGCTAAAGCTGAGTCTAAAGCGAGCGAGCAGGGGGAAAAAATCGTGCGCCATGCCGACGTGAGCGGTCATGCTTCGTCATGTGTGGGTCACCATGTGACAAATGCATCAATCGTCCTTTATAGCATGTCGCTATCAGCCCCAGCATAGTTTGCCGGAGTGTGATTTTCTAGGCAATTGTTCGTTAAGTATTTTGCCAGTGCTTTCTGAACGACCGACGCTCATACAACTTTTAAATTCAATGCAAAACAATAGGCTGCGGCTGATATCCAACCCGTAATCAGGACTGCAAAATGCGCTCGATCCCTGTTAGCCACAGACGTCAGCATATAGTAACCAGTAAAAGAATAATGAAAGGATAGGTGGCTTGTCTTTCACTCACTTAGCGGACGACGAACACAGATAGGGAACCTTGGTCCAAAATTGCTCCTGATGATTGCGCACAGTGAGCTCGCAAAGTAAAGTTAAAAACCCCCTTAAAAATCGTTGGGCGTTATTGGTATATGATGCACACCTCATATACGCATAGACCAATGGGAAGTCCGCGGGTGATGGCTATTCTGTTGTTTTTGTTTACGTGTGCTCACTTTGAACTCAAGAGTAATACATACACGTGCTGCTAGCTCTAGTGAATTGGACTGCTGTTTGCGCGTAGATTAGCTGTCCTTATTACCAGTGCCCCTCGTCGTCAGGCGAATCCACACCGACTTCATAGGTACTTGTAATTTAGTCCTCAAGTCAAGGACGAGAAGTCAACATTTTAGTCCAACAGACCGTGTACTGATTGAACCCACTACCTCGGCATCAACACACCGGATGTTTAAGAAAGAGCGCTGTTATACATTCGGCCACGCTGACTCCCGTGCCATCTATAACCCTGTAATATCCCGGGAAATTTCACGAAACCCATTTTAGGCTGTGTCGATCTGGGAACCCAGGTCGATTTTAAAATAAAATAAAATTCCCCTCAATGAGGATTCGAACACATGCCACTCGGTCAGCAGGGACTGTGATGACCACTGCGCCACTGTGGCTGTTTATGACTCTTAGTGGCGGATGTGGTATGCATAGAGTGGGCTTTCAAATATTTATAATGTTTCCACGCGATGTCTGGAGTTATGTATTGTGCAGCAATGAGGTCGACCCATGAGTCGGGGAATTTGGATTCCAAAGATCGCCCTGCTAAGGTAAACGCTGCCTACTTCATCATCATCATCATCATCATCATCATCATCATCATCATCATCATCATCATCATCATCATCATCATCATCATCATTGTCATCATCGCCACCATCAACATCATTATCACCATCATCGTCATGAGTATCATCTTCATGGTCGTTATCATCATCATCGCCACCATTATCATCATCTTCTTCACCATTACCACGCCCAACGCCATCATCATCATCATTATCATCATTATCATGACCATGATTACGACAACACCACCACCACCAAAATCGTCAACATTTGTTGCTAAGCCAACCCTACAGCCGTACTGTTTCTTGTTAATTCAACCTTTTAAAATGTTTGTTGTTAAGTCAACCTTTTATAATGTTTCTTGTTAAGTCAACCTTTTAAAATGTTTCTTCTTAAGTCAACTTTTAAAATTATTTCTTGTTAAGTCAACCTTGTAAACTGTTTCTTGTTAAGCCAACATTTTACACTGTTTCTTGTTAAGTCAACCTTTTAAACTGTTTCTTGTTTAGTCAACCTTTTAAAATGTTTCTTGTTAAGTCAACCTTTTAAAATTGTTCTTGTTAAGTCACCTTTTAAAATGCAGGGAATAAATAAAAATAGGCCCGGACTTCCAAGCAGACTCAGACACAAGTGGATATCATAACATGACATGGGAAGTAAAGGTGATAAATGTAACATTAGCCATATCAACCATTGAATGCGAATGGATCTTTACAAATAGGGTTAGCACCATATACCGAATACGCTTCGAGGAGTGGAAGAGGGTCCTTTAGATTTAATGAACAAATGTCCCTTTAGTGCATGGTTATCATTTTCTTGGTTAATCCACTGGATTACGGATGTTGAAGTGTGGGATCGTGTATGGGGCCGGTTCTCATCTTGTAACTGCTCATCTCTAAGCCAGGAGGATCAGCCCGTCTTTCGACTTCGCTTGGAAGAGAGCGAGCTCGTGTGGATTCGTCCCCAGTGAAATGGTATCCATTATTCGTCACAAATCCTAACAATTATAAATAAAAATGGACAGAAAGAGAATCAACATGTCACAGAGTACCGTTACTAGGAAGAAGAAAGAACGACTGGGAATGAAAAGATAATAGTTCCTGTGTCTGGCTACACGGCTTAGAAGAAAGCAAAATATTTGCTTGGTTCGTGTCAATATTGTCGAGTCACGGCAAGGGAAGACAACTACCAACTCAGTCAACTTACTTCATGGCGTTACCAGACCGAGAGGGCCAGCTGAATGCTCTTGGAGTGAGTACGCAGGAATGCATTAGTTGGTGAGTAGCAGTAGTTTTGACAGACTAGCGGAAGCTACAAGATATCAGATCGCATTCTGTGACAACATGTCGCATGGGCCTCAATTTCCTCGTCTGTGTTGCCATGTTAATGAGAAATCGAGCGGCTTTTTGTGGTGTTTCCGGTCGTGTGTTGGGAATGTCAAGGGCAGGTGACAAGATTGCAGAAGTATACAGAAGTGTAGATAGAATCTAGAAGGTGCTGTTTATGAAACAGACACAGACGTGTAGAATGTAGAGGGTGCTGTTTATGAAGCAGTCACAGAAGTCTAGAAAATAGAGGGTGTCAGAGAAGTGTAGATTGCTGAGTGTGCTGTTTATGAAATAGCACATAAGTGTAGAATGTAGAGATTCTGTTTATGAAAGAATCATACAAGTGTAGTATCTAGATAGTTATATTAATGAAACAGTCATACACGTATAGAATGTAGATATTGATGTTTATGAAACAGTCATACATGTGTAGAATACAGAGGATGCTGTTTATGAAACAATCTACATGCATACCGGGAGCTGTGGTGGTGTAGTGGCTAGTAAGCTTGCCTATCTACCCGAGGCGAGTTTTATTTCCTTAACATACTCCACGCTGTTCCAGCCTAACATAGGGACCAGGACATTTCGTGAGAAATAAAAGCGAGCGGTGTGATAATGACCAAATTACGCAGTACGTTCTCAGTTAGCCTTGAGTGATATATGGATTAAAACATGTATGAAAGAGAGTGATAGATGGGCAGAATGTAAGACAGGCCTGCGTGCCCAACTCTTAATGTTTAGAAACGTTTGTTCGTTCGTTCGTGTTGGTTCGCCATCATTAACGTGTATTTTGCATGCTGACGTAGGAGATCATGTATCCCCACAGATCTCGGCCCATGGTGTTCTGGATCAATTTCTGTAGATGATGTACCTCCAGGGAAACATCACAGTCCATACAGCATCATTGGCTGCTACTTCTACTGTTGGTTTTTTCCAGTTGTCACAATGTATTCCCAATGCCGGCGTTCTCATTACATGACCACAGAACAAGCTTTGTTTTCGTGTGTTTGTATATACTGTAAGAAATAGAGAGCTGAAAAGCTGTACAGAACCTGTTTTGCTGTATGGCAAAGAATCTTTGAAAGTAAATAAACAAATTAGGAAGAGCCTGGAAGCAATGAAGATGTAGTTCCTGGGACGATTGTTGCTGATTCATTGCACTGCAGAGTAACTAACAACAATTGTCTAAAGGAGGCTAACGAAATTAGAACATTATATACAACAATAAGAAAGAGACAAACAGCTGTCTTTGGTCATGTGTTGAGAAGGGAGACCTTGGAGAACATCGTGACAACTGGAAAGATCAATTGGAAGAGAGGCAGAGGCAGACGAAGAAAATGATGCTGAATGGATTGAGACTATGGCATGGAGGAATATCATCAGCAGACTTTATTAAACAAATTAAAACTTTAGTCCGTCACAGGACGTAGTAGTCAACACCAGCATTTTAGCTGTTGGTGATTCCTGGGCAAGTCTTACGTTCAGTAGTTTGCCATTGCTTTCTGAACGACCGGCATCTAAACCTTTTTTCGAAATAAACCAGCACCGCTGTGTTTCGGCCCGGGTATACGGGATTACGAAACGCGTCTGTTAACACTTCGCCATGGAGACCGGCTTTCAGAAGTGGGATATGAACCCACACCTACATTCGTGGACCAGAACACTCACCCAACATCGTTGGGAAGGCTTTGAGCCTTGAGTCTGCCGCCTTAGTCAACTCACAGAGTTTATACATAACACCAAAGACCGATATCTGTGGAGAGCCTTGAACGCCTACGCCAGTTGGCAGGGGATGTGGCATAACGATAACCACCATTATTCATTTACCAAAACATGCCGCAAGAAGAGGAAACAACATAAAAAACAATTGACTTCACAACCGCAAACGGAGACTAGGACTTAAAACTTAACATCGAAACTGGAACTGAATAAGTGACAGATGACGTGGATTCTTGGAAAGATTTCATCAGCCAAGGCTTAAAAAACCATTGGACGGGACAGACACGTGACACGGCTTTCGCGCCAACGCCGGTATAGATTATGATAAGCAGCGCACTCTTGCGAAAACATGCCTGGCGAACAGACGTCAAAAATTGTGTGACCAAATTTTCAAATAGAGGAGGCAGAATGTCTGGATCCCAGGTAAGCTTGTGATTCCCGAGATTAGACTAAGAACCCGATGTATCAGGTATCAAGTAATGGTAACCCGTGTTTGTGATGTCAATTGAAATGTATTATTATTAATTAAAACCTCTGAAATGTAAAAATGCTCGACTGTAGATTCTAACGACGCAGAGCCGTTCCCGGGCAAAATGACTCTCCAATACTCTCTTCGATGAAACTGCAATCTCTGATATTCTTAGAGATAATTATTAACTTTAAGAAGTGCATTATACTACTACATTCTATTCTAAACAACTGTGAGAAGTGATGATTCTAAAGCAATCTTGTGCATTTCACCAGAAAACACTGATAAAAGATGCTATCACTATCTACAGCTAAAATGACATTTCGTGTACTAGAATAAGTGCCTTGTTTTAAAACAGACTTATCTATGTCTATTTTCAATCTAGAAAGCTGAAAGAGAAATCAAATCTTTCCTTTCTGCTTCATCTATTGAGGAAATAAGGTTTGATGGAACTAATATTTATATTTATGTCAAATTTAATTAGATAAGGGCACACATGAATTGCTTTACATGAGAAAGTTGTGCTTCGCGGAACTCCATCACACGAAGTGAACTTAACTCATTACTCAACATAACTTAAAAACACAACACCACTCAACACCACTCATCACCACACAACCCAACACTCAACATCACAACAACAACAGATAATGGGAGAGAGTTATTAGACACAAGAAGAAGAAGAAGAAGTTAATTGGGAAAACACAGAGAATTATTTATACACATTATAAACACCATTGAGTAGAAGAAATGTTATAAATGTATGTCATTTATTTACATGCATCTTGACACCTTCTCAATCTTGTCACTGTCTTACTGTACACGTTCACTGACCCCAGGTCAAATGAGAACTTACATACAGCAGGAACAAGTTGATACAAGGCGTACACAGTGTGATAAACTCTGACCACCCCAAATTAACCCAACACTAGATTAGAGAAAAAAAGAGGGGAGGGGAACTAGTTCCTACTTCAGGAATTTAGATTTCTTCTGACCTACTTTTAGAATATTGTATTGGTAGGAATGTACCTATATATGTGAATATTAATCAGTGATCTTGGTGGCTACATACCAACAACCACCCAACACATCAGCAAACTAACCACCTAAATCAGACCTGAAAGAGGGAAGCCGAGAGAAAGAGATGAACCACAAGTGAGATGGAAGATGACTTGGCATGAGCAGAGTATGGGGAGGCCTTCAGTGGAGCTATACGGGCAGACCTGAAGTGGATCCATCAGTCAATGGACCCTGGCTTACCTAATCTTCCAGTCACCAGGTTACCTTTCTCATTGGTACACACCACACCCAATTTCAGGAAACTGATAGTTAATTGTTGATTCATCACCATCACACTTAATATGTACAACATCAAAATGTTTACTATGTTTCCCACTTGTTGACATCTCATATATTGATGCTTGATTGATTGTCTGGGACAATGGTCCAATGTTCAACTTTTCTAATATTTTGTGTAAATCACAATAGAGATGTATGTACTGGCCAGAAGGCTCAGGCCCAGTCAATAAATGATTAACATGAATTGACATTCTGTTAATTCATCAGTTCAAACCTATCTGTGTCAACAACTTCTTTGTACATCATGTTGTCAAGATCTAATGTGATTGATTATGTGTTTGATTGTTTAACAATAAGTCAACTCATAATGACTTACTAAAATGGGGGAGAGAAGACTCTAGATCTATCAACTGCTCAATATCCATGTTTTCTTCATCTAAATCAGGCTGAGAAAATTCTCCAGACTTTCCTCAGATGTGATAAACAAAAAGGGGGCTCCAGAGCTAAAGAATCCTTGGAGAAGGGGCAGATTCCCAGTTAGTAATTACCATTCTCACCAGGGCCATAATCTATATCTCCTAGATACTTAATAGAACGAGGCCTGCAGATAACTCAAGGTTCATATTCTGGGGTTATTGAAGACAGAAGAGGATGGGGCTCTACTTCTTTTGTTAGAAATGGGGCATGCACTACAGTGATCTCCCACTCCCTTCAAAAATATATGACAGGGGATTTGATGAGGATGATGATAATGATTGTGATGATACTATTCATTAGCCTTGCCCGGGCATTTGTCTTTAGTCTCTCAGGTAATCCATGGTATTTGCAACAGACGTCTTAGAAACCATATATCCCAGGCCTCCAAGATATTTATTTGCCCGTTTAAGTGCCATGCTTCACTGCCATACATAAAAACAAGTGGCTATTTGGTGGCGAGGTCACTGTTGCAATTATTAATCCCGCATACCGTGTTCCAAACACAACTGCGGGCAATTTGGAAGCAGACTGCCTTGCATTGGTTTCCCATACAATGTTATGAGTGTCGGTCGTTTAAAAGCAACAGCAAACTAATTAAAGTAAACTTGCCAAGCAATCACGAATAACCAAAAGTGCTGGGTGTGATATATTGTATTTTCACCAACGTAACATCGCGTCAATTATTTCCAGGACGACAAAATCAGAGTTCACCACCAACAATACTAAGTTTGTGTTTCATATTACTACACGCCCATATTTTACAAGGACAGACTCATGGTCCACGGGAAAGTAAAAACACGACACGGAGAAAACTGAGATATAAAAAGCTACAATCGGTTTCCGGCCTCATTGTACCAACAAAACAGCGACTGGTCACAAACCAAGATGTGCCTGCGGAATGGTAGCTTCTTAACTTCGCCACGACTAAGTGAGAAAATTGTCTAAAGAGAAGAAGGACCATACATCCAGCAGCCAGTATTTGGAAACTAACCAAATCTATGACCTTACTTCTTGGTGATGTCAACTGTTGACACGTGTTGTGAAGCTGTCTTGTTCGGATGAGGTGAATATGATAATTAATTTAAATTTTAGATTAGTTGTGAGTCTTTTTCCCAGAAGAAGAGTTGGTAAGTCGTCTTGTTGTTGAACCATGTGGAAAGTTCTTAAATTAATTTAGTCAGAACTAAATAATATATTCAGTTCTCATAGCCTATGGGTAAACTGTCTATTAAGAATAACCATAATGAGTTTTATTTTCTCCCAAAGTAAACAACAGATTTAATGTATAAGCATTAGTCCATGTTGTACACTTATTTCTTAAGCAACTCTATCTACAATGATTTAGAATGGTGAGTTCTTAAGAATTTAATCTAGTAGAAACTAAATAATATTATACTCAGTTATCATAGTCATAAGATAAACTGTACATTAGGAGAAAACTACAGTGTTTATTTTCTCCCAGCTAAACAAATTAGTGATGTTAAGCATTAGACTGAAGTGTACATATTTCTTAAGTAGTCAACTCATTCAGTAATGATTTAGAGTGGTGAGTAACGTAGGATTTAAAACTAGTTTACATGTGCCAGCACTGATAGAAAAATTAGTGTAATGTGTAATTAGTCAGTAGATTTAATTTTGACATGAGCACATGGGCTAACAAATAGTTTTCTGGTATTTCATGAACACATGAGAACCAAATATATTCTATAGGGATCATAATTTTGTGTGTTGAGTAAAGCACCCATGTGGTGAGTCAAATGTATTTTCAATGTTGTAAACATATGGAATTAATGTTTGTGCCACACAATAATACTTAGTCAACCGGCATGCTAGAATGTTAAGATTCGAAATGCCTGAATGTAGACTGAAGAGATCACATAAATTCATGAGACAATGTGGGGTCCCCTGTGTATTGTCATTATTGCTGCACATGAGGAAGTATCTTTTGAGAATCTCATAATTTTGTCTAATGATCACAATGATCACTATGTCATTGATGATATCATGTCTGTGAGGATTCATGCGTGATTTCATTATTGGTAAACAGATGTGAATGTATCATTTGGTAACAACACATCAGTATGACTATTCATCATCTAGGAAATATTATAATTTCTGAGGACAGAGGAGCATGATTGAGATTTAATTGCAATATCATTGTTATTGAACCTCCTGAATTTATCAGGGATAAAGCACCTACATATACATCATTGTCATCCATACAGATATGATTGTGTCTGCTGAATGGGTAAGATCTCATTGTGATGTCAATGGTGTTAACATTTAAAGTTATCATTGGGAAATCACATAAGTCTAGCTACTTATCTTACATGCAAGTATGAATGATGATAGATGAGAGAATTGACCCTCCATGCACATATGAATGATGTCTGATAGATGAGAGAAATGATCATCCATACATATGAATGTCTGAGAGGAGTGAATTTACCCCATATGCACAGATGGATATGTTGACTGATGCATGAGGAAGTTTGAGTGAGTGAGTGAAGTTACAGGCTGAGAAAGAGGGAGTATAGACCAACAGTCAATCTCAGGATAGCCGGCAATCTTTGATGTGTAATGCCATGACTATCACCGTTAAAACTTTGGACTAAAAAAGAATTCACCTGAATACTATACAAGAATGGATACCATAAAGCACTTATATTGCTTATAAACAAACACTCATTACAATGGGGACTGATTTTTAAAAGCCCTTAATGTATGAGACCCTTTTTCCTGAATAGAAAAAGATGTAGAGAAATAAACTAGGTACAGAAGAGAATGGTCTAACATAATTGTCAAATTCCAAATCACTCAAGGTATTACTTAAATTATAGACCTGAGGACATGCATAGGTGAAGATGAAACTGCACATCTAGCTAGTTACACCTTGAAAACCTGATAGTGGAAGATTGGAGTGAGAGCAAACAACTATGTTGGTGATAACTAATTGAGAACACCAAGACTATCTTTCTTCTATGTTTATTTTCTCTAAGAACAAGATTCATTTTATTGTTTTCACTTGTTGTGTTCTTAGGCTTTTACATTTCATTTATAAAGTCATATTTATGATATTATTAGAATTATGTGATGCTAAAATTTCAGGTAGTGGTCATTATCCAGACCTGACTTTGTGACTGCAGCACTTTGTGAAAGTAGTAGTAGCAGCTTGGCTGAATACAGTAGCCACTTAACTGAGTGAGGCAGCTGAGATAGTGAAGCCAAATACTATTCCACAGCAACTTCGTGCCAATTTTCACCACCTTTCCAGGACAGGTATCACATATCCTTTTGTCTAGATAGTGTGGGAGAAACATCAGTAAGCCCGAATAAATCACCGGGGAAAAAAATAAAAGAATAAAGAACACTCAAGAATATAGTCTACACTGATTGAACGCTACGAGATCCAATACCTGGATGGGAAACCAACCATGGTGCACCCATTTTCTTTCCACAGATTAGAATTAGGCCAGCAGAAGAGGCCCAATAATTACAATTGAAACCGGATATAACTCTGAGGACAATGTATGATACAGTGGCATAGATAGGAGATAGATAATTATTTAGAGATAACTATGTAAATAATCTTGTAATTGTACTGTATTGATTGTTGTATGTTATTACATGTATAATCAATAACTCCATATATATATATATATATATATATAGCCGGTCTCTCTTGCTGAAGGGTTACAACACTTTCTCCGTAATCCCGTTTATCACGCAGAGTCTCGTAGCGGGAGAGAACTGGGAGCGGTTTCGACCCCGCTGGTGACTTGCGGGAAACTGAGCCGTCCGCTCAGAAAGCAATGGCAAACTACTGAGCGTAATCGTGCCAAGAAATCAACAGACAGCTGAAAGATGCTGCTGTTGGCAGCTATGTCCTGTAACGGATATGCAAAAAAAATTTAAAAAATTATATATATATAATGATGAAAAATTACGGGTTATTTTCTCTTTTGAGAGTTCTCTTGTCATAGTAAAATTGTTGTAAGCAGTTACCCTAGATTAATTATTTAGTTTGTAGAGGAGAGGCAAGGAACCGCCCCTAAGGACATTTGGGATACTCAGTACAAATTTCATTGTTTTCCTGGAAGTATTCCTTGGTTCTCCAAAACTCTATTTAATGGTCTCAAATCATTGAGCCAGTAACAGCTAAATTAATTTTAACGGGCAGGATCACATTGAGAAAGAGGAACTGAGGATCCTTGATCTCTTTGGGGTTGAACCATCAACTATGTATCCGACAATGGGGTTGACTGCGATGTCTTGTAAAGGATATGCAACTAAGTAACAGAAAAACAGAATCTATATACTATATCAGTACTTTCTTTCTGAAAGTCAGTTATAGTGACTTATTGCAAAAGTTACCTTTGTTTATTTGTTTTGAAACGCAGATTTTCCTTGGCTTATTATACTTTTCATCTCTCTAGCGCATCGTCAGTCTGATATTATGCTTGTCTCAAAATATTTGAATTAATCTACATGAAAAGAATGTGTTTTTCTATTATTATATACCAATCTTGAGGTACATGTGTCTTTGATATAACCATTATTTGGGTTTTCTTGACTTGTCAAGGAAAGTCTCTACATGATTTCATTTTGGTTTCCCCTTGTCCTCCACATTTCCTGGGGTCTGTTACCTCACCTTTTGACAGCTATTTCAGACTGTCAGAGACTAGGTGAATATCCCGATATGCTCAGCTGCCGAGTTGCCTACCCACCCCGGTGGATACTGGGGTGTTAGCCTTTCTCTACCACGTGAAGCTGCAGCTAATTAAAGTCATCATCATCATGTTTCATGCCGATAAGCTAGGTGATCAAGTTTCGCCCTCCTACACGATCACAAGAGTCGTGGATCAGATCTGTATTCTTGTCTCGATCATACCATGTGATCAATCCATCCTTATATTTACTTCTGTGTTTTCCCCTTGTTCTTTTCCCCTAAATCTTGCCTGTTGTCATCAAGTTCTTTAGTATATTTCTTCGCATAACATGCCCAAAGAATTTTTGCCTCGTCTAATTTCTCAAATCAGTTTACGGTTTTCATGTGCTACTTGTTGGGCTTGCTCATTGGTTGTTCTGTCTGTCCATGGTATTCTTTGCATTTTCCCCAGAAACCACATTTCCACTGCCATTAACTATTTTTCAGCTTGCCTGCTCATTGTCCACGTTAAACATCCATACAAAATCACAGGTTCTATTTAGCACTTCAACACTTTTTTGTTTTCTCGTTGCAACTGACATCCTGTTATTGGTCAGTATGTTTTCTATTATGCAAAAGGCTACCTTCGCCAACCTTCTCTGTGGCGAAGGTGTTACGGACACAGTTCGTAATCCCGCATACCGGTGTTCGAAACACAGCTGAGGGCGATTTGGCAGCAGATCTCCTTGCGTTGTTATTTTCCTACAATTATATGCGTGAGGAAATTTCAGAAAGCGCTGGCAAACTATTGAACGTAAACGTTCATGTAAACTTGCCAAGAGATCACAAATAACCAAACAACAATTTGGGTTTGACTGCGACGTTCTGTAAAAGACATGCAACTACCTGCTTTCTTTTCGTTCACCAAAGCGATTCTTGTTCTAATCTCTTCATGACACCCGCTATCAGATATTATGGCTGTTCTGAAATAATTGTACCGATTAAATTACAGAACGTGTAATGCCATTTCTCAAACTTCTCCGAAATGTTCGAATCGTGAGTGGTCTACAAATAGGGGATTAACACCATTATCCAAATAAGCATCATCATGTGAAATGGCATCACGTGCTGGCTTAAGTTGTTTACTAAAAACATACATGGTGACCTACTTGAAGATTTGCTTGATAAATATCCAGAGTATTTTGAGAAAGCTTAACTACTTTACTGACTGGGTCAAATACGGTTGTTAAGAGCGGAAAACGGAAAGAGAAAGCACGGTTCTTGAATGCACACATTTACAACATATATGGTTCATGTAAACATGCATTTACAACATGTGTGGTTCTTGAATTCACGCATGAACAACATGTATGGTTCTTGAATACGCATGTATAATATGTATGGTTCTTTAATATACACATGTGCAAATGTAAGGTTAGTGAGTGAATACACGTATTTATAGCATGTATAGTTCATGTATACAGGTCTTTACATTTATATTTTATGTATACAGGCATTTACAACATTTATAGTTTATGTATACCGGCATTCACAACATGTATAGTTAATGCATACAGGCATTTACAACATGTAAATTTCATGAATACATGCATTTACAACATTTATAGTTTATGTATACAGGCATTTACATTTATAGTTTATATATACACGCATTTACAACATGTATAGTTCATGGATACACGCATTTACACCATTTATAGTTCATGTATGCACGTATTTACAACATGTATAGTTCATGTATACACGCATTTACAACGTGTATAGTTCATGTATACACGCATTTACACCATTTATAGTTCATGTATACACGTATTTAATTTATAGTTCATGTATATGCGTATTTACAACATGTATAGTTCATGTGTACACGCATTTACAACATGTATAGTCTATGTATGCACACATTTACACCATTTTAGCTCATGTATACACGCATTTACATGTATAGTTTATATAAACACGCATTTACAACATTTATTGTTCATGCATACACGTATTTACAACATGTGTAGTATATAAGCGGTAATTCTCCCGCTGTTTATACTTCATCTCGACACCGCAAGTTACAAGAGGAACATTATGAGATGAGAGGTGAGATGGAATGAGATAGTTCATGTACACATATATTTACAACATGTATATTTCACGTATACACGCATTTACAACATGTATAGTTCATGTATACACGCATTCGCAACATTTATGGTTTATGTATATATGCATTTACAACATTTATAGTTCATATACACACGCACTTACAATTATAGCACACGTATAGAACCATATACAACATATATAGTTCATGTATACACGCATTTACAACATTTATAGTTCATGTATGTACGCATTTATAAGACGTCGTTCTCGTATAAACACATCCCTGGAAGGTTAACTCGGTCAACAAACACCCGCAGAAGTCGGATGTGTCTGCCTAACCGCGCAAGAACCTAGCTCTGCTGTAAACAGGCACAACGCAATCACGTCCTATAAAACTCCGGATGAACGCAGACGAAGAAGAAGAAGAAGAAGAAGAAGAAGAAGAAGAAGAAGAAGAAGAAGAAGAAGAAGAAGAAGAAGAAGAAGAAGAAGAAGAAGCAGAAAAGAAGGAGACGGCAGAAAAAGAAGAAGAAGAAGAAGAAGAAGAAGAAGAAGAAGAAGAAGAAGAAGAAGAAGAAGAAGAAGAAGAAGAAGAAGAAGAAGAAGAAGAAGAAGAAGAAGAAGAAGAAGAAGAAGAAGAATTTGTAAAAGGATTACATCTAATACTTTCTTCTTGTCTGTCATAACCAAGTAATTAGCACAGAAACGGCAATCGCTTTATCCAAACCCATCTATCTTGCTAAAGAAAAACAAGCATGTAAAATTGTGTAATTAAAAACAAAATTCACCTGACAAAAATTAGCAGGCACTTTTACGTAGCGTTGTAAGCGGATTAGCGATGTAAGGATCGCGTTAAAACGGTATTAAGATGGAAGTGATTCCGAATTACAGCCATCGTGCCTACGCGTTTATCTCTGCGTCATTATTTCTTTCCATCGCACCAGTTTCCGAGTATTTTCAAATTGTCTCTGTCAGGAAAACCTGTGGCTTGTTTATTTTATCTGATCGAGTTAATTTCTATCACGGCCAAAATGTGATGAAGCGGATTTACATTTGCGATTTTTCCTCATGCAGTTCGTTACGGATTTTACAAAATACAACCCCTGGAAGAATTACCTTGAAGTTAATTATACAGCTCCCCTGGGTTAAAGAAAATATGGAATTGAGTACAGCTCGTTTTTATACCAGGAAACAAAATATACAGACATAATTTTATTTTAAAATAAAATCATCATCATCACGTGCCACGCTGAAAGGTGTGGGCGGTTATGATTCGACATCTCACAAGGTCACCTGAGTCTCGAATCAGGTCTGTGTTCATGTCCGGACCATGCCAAGCAGCCAAACCATCAAGGTATTTATCCCTTTGTCTTCCTCCTGCTCTCTTCCCATTAAGCATGCTAGTTGTCACTAAATTTTCAGGTCCTTTTCTATTAATTACATGGCCAACAAATCTTGACTGCCTACGTCTAATTCCTACAATCAATCTGAGTTTTCATATGTCTCGCGCATGTTTCACCCGCATACAACAATATGGGTTTTATTTAGCACTTGAACTATTTTTCTCACTGCATCTAGTAACTGTTGTTGGTAAGTATGTTTTCAATGCTGCAAAATAAATGTTGTTTCATTATGATCTGGGGGCGGAAAGAGGGATGGGGGGGGGGGGGGGGACGGAGGAGGAGAGGGGGCGGGTGTGTAGTAGCCAGATGCTCGTGGCCTGAAATGGTGGTTAAGGCTTCGATTCTCATCAGGGCGGATTCTGAATGTTAAAATTGGCAAGGGTCGATCCACCTTAAAATTGGTTCCAGGAAATGTTTTGGAAAGTAAAGGCCACCCGTATGATACAGGCCACATCACCCACTTGTGCTATTTGGTCTATACAATTAAGGATTTGGCACCATATACCATAGGCACCTTACGGCGTGTACAGGGACCTTTACATATTTACCATAACCCAAGTACGCTAAAATAGAAGGGATAAAAATATTACAATATATACCACTTTTGGAGTCATAGTAGATGTTATATAGTATATATATATATATATATATATATATATATATATATATATATATATATATATATATATATATATATATATATATATACCACTGTGTGAGTCATGGAAGATATACTACAATATATACCACTGTGAGTGTCATAGGTAGTCCAAGGAATTTGCAACATTCGTCTCATGAACTACATCTCAGTTGCTTCTAAGTTCTTCCAGATGTGTTCATTAAAAGCCTAGCATGGGTAGCATGACATATCTCGGGAAGCAACGGGTGCCGGCGTGATATTTACGCTATCATGAAACAATTGTGGATTAGTCTATACAACTTTAGTTCTATCCCATTTCACCTTAACAGATTCAGTGCCCAACAAAAGTAGGGTTGGACCAAATAAAAATTGATATCGCAAAATGGGAAGGTTAGGATGTGTCACAGTTATGACTTAAAAATCGTTAATATGGTAACAGACAAGACGTATTATATATCAAAGGGGTTACATGCGGGACGTTGCTGTATATCAGCGCACTGCAGATTTGGAAGCCCGCTCAAGACAATTAATCATCGCATGGCAATCCATCAGTTAACGAAGAATTGGGTAGTTATTTCTCTCAGTTGCCATAGGCCATATTCGTCGCTAGGCATGTAAAACACGTTAGTTGCATTTCATTTACAGGACGTCGCAGTCAACACCAGCATTGCTTGTCTGTGATTTCTTGTCAAATTTACGTTCAGTAGCTTACCATTGCTTTCTGAACGACGGACATTTATACCACTCTATGAAAACCAGGGCAAGGCGGTCTGCTGCGAAATCTGTCTCATATCGCCGACAGCTATGCTTCGAACGAGGTAGGAAGGAATACGGATTGCGTCCGTAACCACTTCACCATGGAGCTAGAATATAAATAGGGCCTATAATTTGCGTTAATAGATTCCACTGGAGAAATTAGCACAGACAAAGACAAACATATGCTGTCAGACAACTAATGACATCGGCAGGATGCCACAGAGACATCCAATCTGAAGTACGTGCCGAAATAACCAGGACGTTTCTTTTCTCTCCATGAATAAATGATGGGTCATGCCCGACTACATCCAGCAATTTAGTGATCGCCGAGACATTTGAAATCCCATTACGCTAAATCAGATGTCTGCGAAAGATGCTAGTCTACCCACTGACCGAGTGGTTCAGTGATCGATGGTGATTTCCCAATGTCTGAATTAGCAAAATATTTGAGTAATGGAGCCGTTTTTTTTCTTCACGCTATGTGGCCTATTCGACATATTGCTTGCTCCATATTTATTTATATATCAATCGGCATTCTATGTGTCATGTGGTCAAAGGTACGACTGTCGCTTTCATTTCCCAAGGGAGGCTCTGTGGCGAAGTGGTCAAGCCGTTTGACTCGGGCTCCGAAGATTGTGGGTTCGATACCGGGCAGCGTCCTTCGGTTCACGAGTTAAATTTTTCGGAGACTCCTGTGGGTCTCTCACTAGAGATACGGAGTTCGTGCTTGGTACGACGCTTTCCAAGCTGCGAAAAAGGACCGAACCATATAGGATAAAACCCGGTGCGATGAAGTCGACCCTGTCGACTTTTAAGCGACTTTTTTTCCCCCAAGGCATTTCCTGATACCCATTTATATTTTTGCGAACGCTGTTTGTGAGCCCGAAAACCCGGGTTTGAAACACAGCGGTGCTGTTTTTTTTCGAAAAAGGTATAGGAGCTGGTCGTTCAGAAAGCAATGGTAAACTACTGAACGTAAAACTTGCTCAGGAATCACGAACAGCGAAAATGCTGGGGTTGACTGCTACGTCCTGTGAAGGACATGCGACTAATTTTTTAATTTTAAATGTTAGGCTGGGTAGACAGAATATTCGACATCTATTTTTAAACATCTGCTACAATGCCTGTTCGACCCCATTACACCCGGCTGGCAGAACAGCTTGTTACCGCAGCTCTCTCAGGTTGAATCCTGTCAGCATAATCATGTGACATGCCGACAGGCGCGGGCGGTCATGGATCGCCATCTCATGCGATCACCCCGCGTTCTTGTCCCGCTTTTGTCCTCTGGTTATATCACCCAGATATTTATACGTCTGTCTATTTATGTGTGTCTATTTATACACGTAATTATTTATATGTGGGCTATTTATAAGTGTGTTTATGTATATGTGTGATTATTTATGTGTGTCTGTTTATATGCGCGTCTGTTTATATGCGCGTCTGTTTATATGTGTGGCTAGTTATATGTGTCTATTTATATATGTGACTGTTATATGTGTGTTTATTTATAAGTGTGTGTATATATATATATATATATATATATATATATATTATATATAATATATATATATATATATATATATATATATATATATGTATATATATACACACACACACACACATACACTTATAAACACGTATTTATAACATGTGTAGTATATAAGCGGTAATTCTCCCGCTGTTTATACTTCATCTCGACACCGCAAGTTACAAGAGGAACATTATGAGATGAGAGGTGAGATGGGATGAGATAGTTCATGTACACATATATTTACAACATGTATATTTCACGTATACACGCATTTACAACATGTATAGTTCATGTATACACGCATTCGCAACATTTATGGTTTATGTATATATGCATTTACAACATTTATAGTTCATATATATATATATATATATATATATATATATATATTATATATATAATATATATATATATATATATTATATGTACGTATGTGTGTGTGTGTGTGTGAGAGAGAGAGAGTGTGTGTGTGTGTTTATATGTGTGTCCGTTTATATGTGTGTCTGTTTTAAGCGTGTGTCTGTTTATATGGTTATCTATTTATATGTGTCTATTTATTTGTGTGTCTGTTTATATGCTAGTCTATTTATATGCGACTCTGTTTATATATGTGCCTGTTTATATCTTTATTTATTTCTTCAACTCTCTTTTATTTGCTAGGTATATATGATTATTTTTCCCCCATGAAATACACCATATTCTTCTGTATACCAACATCCCCAAGGTCACTGTTCGACTTTGTAATTGCTTGTTCAATGTCCGTGTCACATAAATAGTTACTTTCATATTTTACAGGACGTCGTAGTCAACCCCAGCATGTTTTGGCTATTTTGTCATTTCTTGGCAAGTATACGTTAAATAATTTGCCATTGCTTTCTGAACGGCCAGCACTCATACCATTTTATAACAACCAACGCAATGCGGTATGTTTTTAAATCGCCCACAACTGTGTCTCAACGCAGTATGTTGGATTATGAGTTGTGGCATAACCCCTTTGTCACAGCGCCGGCTGCCATATAGTAGTGTTGAATATACATGACATTTGAGAATTCTCATTTTACACGTGCTGTTAATCTCTCTAGGGAGTGGCTGGTCGAATGGGTAAAAACTCTGGGTTCTCCTCTGGGAGACCCGCGTTCGAAACCTCGGTACGGTGTGGCTTTTTTTCTGTCGGGGGCGAAAAGAAAATCCTAACCTGTCTGTCTGCCTGTCTGTCTGCCTGCCTGCCTGCCTGCCTGCCTGCCTGCGTGCGTGCGTGCGTGCGTGCGTGCGTGCGTGCGTGCGTGTATGTATGTATGTATGTATGTATGTATGTATGTATGTATGTATGTATGTATGTATGTATGTATGTAGGTATGTATGTATGTATGTATTCAACGAAAGTTCCCCCAGCACCGATACAGTGCTTTGAAACTCCCTCATCCACTCATACACTTGCTGGACTGACAGGCTTCCATCACCATCATGGAACTTTATTCGCCGATGAATTTCAATAGGTTTCACCTCCTCACCCATTTAAAAAAAAAACAACAGATAATAACATACTGCTTCTCTTTGGTGCATGTTGAAAGTGGGGCAGTCATCTTTAAACTGTCCTTATAACGACATCGTGTTCGTCTGAATCGTGATGACACATGCTTGAAACTCCTGACATCCTTAACAACAATACTGACAGGTTACAAGACGATGGCATAGCTATTGTAATTTCTATCACACTTTGAAAGTTTTCATTTCAAGCCCCCTCGTATATTCTTTGCTTTTGGTTTGCTTGTGACATAAGTTAACACACGTATCAGAAGACTGCAGTTGTTTTTCAGTAGCCGACGATTAGAAACACACATTTCAAACATCAAAGAATAATCACCCTACACATCTGGTCCATAGCTCTGTACGGCTGTGAAATATTTACGTGAATCACAAAGGATGAAAGGACGATAGAACCTTTTGAGATATGGGTTATCATAGAATGATATTAATGAAGTGGACACAAATATGATCAGAAGATTTTAGCGACAAATAGATAACTATTGACAGTCGTAGAAAAAATAAGCCGGCTGGATTTACTTGTGATACGAAATATTATTAAGAATAATGCAAGTCCAAATGCAGAGGAAATGATGGGAGGCAATGAAAAGAGTGTCTATATCATGTAGCATCGCGTATCCATGCAAGCACATTTGATATCAGATGCGTGTAGAATAGCATTTAATTATTAATAAACGGTGGCAGTGGAGTGATATAATCAGATGATTTTTAACAGCTATCGTCAAAATAGTAACGATTGCCTGAAATAATGATTGCTGGAATTTGTGTGTGTTTCTGTTTATTGCAGTAGGGAGGTGGGGTAGAATAAAGACAAATCGAAGTGGCCAAGTGCCCTTTGCAAAATCCGAAAAACGTTGCCAGATTTCTTCAGCAAGATGTGACCAAATATACGATGTAGAATCACACACGAGACGTTGTTTGGGACACACGACCGACAGCCAACCACACGCAGTGTATCCCGTCGGACAAAACCGGATAAGGCGATGACAACTCTCATGGCGTGACGCAGTGGCGTAGTGGCTCGTAGGCTGACTGTCGGCCCTAGTGGGCATGTATTCGAATTGTCATCCATTTGGATTTAAAAAAAATAGAAATAGCTTCTAGGTCGTCCCAGCCTAAAATGGCTACCAGAAGTGTTTGAGAATTAAAGGCCACCGCTGTAATATTGGTGTGTGTGTGTGTATATATATATATATATATATATATATATATATATATATATACACACATATATTTTATATGTATAATATATATATATATATATATTATATATATATATATATATATATATATATATATATATATATGTGTGTGTGTGTGTGTGTGTGTAAGAAAATAGAGAGAGAGAGAGAGAGAGAGAGAGAGAGAGAGAGAGAGAGAGAGAGAGAGAGAGAGAGAGAGAGAGAGAGAGAGAGAGAGAGTTGAATTGTATCACTAATTTTGAAGTTACAAAATGTATATGTACAATTTTTCTCCATTTTCTTTATAATTTTGCGACAATGCTCACGACAATCGTCACTGTATGTGTGTGAAAAGTGTGGGAGTTGGATCATAATAGTAGATTGGGGGATGGAGGGATGTGTGTGTGGGTGGGCTCAGGATGTGTGGGTTGGCGGGGTGTGATTGTGTGGGTGGGTGGGGGATTTGTGTGTGGGTACGTGCGGGATGTATGGTTTGGCGGGGAGATGTGTGTGTGGGTGGGGATGCGTGTTTGGCTAGGTGGTTGTGGGTGAGTGGGTGGAGGAGGATATGTTGATGGATGATTGATAGTGGGTTATGGGATGGGTAGGGGATATATGTGGGTGTGGGGATATGTGGTGGGTGGGTGATGTGTGCAGGTGGGGTGGTTGTGGGTTTGGGGATGTGTGTGTGGGTGAGGGATGTGTATGGGTGTGGGATGTTTGTGTGGATGGATGGGGAGTGTGTGTGTGTGGGTGAGAGATGTGTGGTGAATGTGTGTGGGTTGGGGGGAGGGGTGCGTGATGGGTGTGGGTGATGGATTTGGGGATGTGTGTGTGGGTAGGGGATATGTCTGGCTGGGTGGGGTTGTGTGTGGCTGGATGGAGGATGTATGTGTGGGTAGTGAGGGTGATTGTAGTTGGGGGATGTGTGGATGGGTAGGGGATGTGTGGATGGGTAGGAGATGTGTGGGGAGATGTGTGTGTGTGGGTGAGGGATGTGTCTTTGGGATGTGTGTGGGTGTGGTGTTGCGTGGGAGTCGAGCTGGGTGGGTGGGGTGTGATTGGGTGTGCGGGTGGGTGAAGGATGTGTGTGAGGGTGGGGGATGTGTGTTTAGATGGGTGGTTGGGGTGTGTGAGTGTGGGTGGGTAGATAGGAGATGTATGTTTTGATGAGTGAGTGAGGGATGTGTGGATGTAGTGGTTGAGGGATAAGTACGTGTGTCTAGGGATGTGTGAGGGGATGAGTGTATGGGTTGGGGATGTGTGTGTGGGTTGTGTCTGCGTGGATGGGAGGTATGTGTTTGTGAATGGGGGATGTGTTGGTGGGTGGGGATTGTGTGAGGGGTATGTGTATGGGCGGGGAGATCGTGCGTGGGTTGGGATGTTTGTGTATATGAGTAGGGTGTGTGGTTAAGGGATGTATGGCTGGGGGATGGGTGGGTGGAGGATGTGTGGTTGGATAGAGGATGTGTGGGTGGGTGATTGTATATGAGTAAGGGTGTGTGGTTAAGGGATGTTTGGTTGGGGGATGGGTGGGTAGAGGATATGTGGGTGGGTGAGTGTGTGTAGGTTAGGAGATGGTGGGGGATGTTTGTAGGGGTGGGCTCGGGATCTGTGAGTGGGCTGGGGGAGATGGGAGATTATGTGGCTGGGTGCGGAATTTGTGTTTGGGTAGGTGCGGAATATGTGAGTTGACGGGGTGATGTGTGTGTATGTGGGGAATGTGTGGCTATGTGGCTGGGTGCGGAATTTGTGTTTGGGTAGGTGCGGAATATGTGAGTTGACGGGGTGATGTGTGTGTATGTGGGGAATGTGTGGCTGAGGAATGTGTGTTTGGCTGGGTGATTGGAGGTGTGTGGGTGGAGGAGGATATGTGGGTGAGTGATTGTTGGTGGGTAATGGGACGGGTAGAGGATATGTGTGTAGGTGGGTGGATGTGTGTGGGTGGGAGATGTTGTGGTTGGGGAATGTATGTGTGCTTGGGGTGTGGGTGGATGGGGTGTGTGGTGGGTGAGAGGTGTGTGTGGGTGGGGAGATGTGTAGGTGTAGGGATGTGGTGGATGGGTGGGGGCATTATGTGTGTGTGTGGGTTATGTGTGTGGTTGGGTGGGGGAGTTGGAGTGAATGGGGATGTGTGGCTGGGTGGTTGATGTGTCTCATAACATAGTAATATGCATTGCTTATGTTTACAAAATTCTTGTGACAATGTTTTTTTCCTATGCACTGTTGATGAAAGAAAGATGAGTAATTGGAAGGGCCGAATGTAAGACGGGCCTGCTTGCCCAATTTGTTACTCTTTGAAAATAAAGTCTGTTCGTTCGTTCGTTCGTTCGTTCGTTCCACTTGACTCATCGCTGTAGATGGATTCAAACTTGAGCACCAAAACGTGAGCACCATAAATCCAATACTCATTAAGACCCGAAAACGGGCGTTGTTATTTATATAAACATATTATGCACTGGCCGATCTCCTTGTTCAATGTGTTAACGTCTTTCTCCGTAATCCAGTATATTCTTGTGAGTAACGTAACATGTGCGAGAATCGGTAGTGGTTCTCGAAGCGTTGAAACTAACGGTTTATGTGAGCCGGTCGCTCAGAAAGCAATGGAAAACGACTGAGCCTAATCTTGCCTAGTACATCGACAGCAGCTGAAAAAAATACTGATGTTGACTGCAACGTCCTCTAGGGGATATGCAAAAAAAAATTAAAATAAAAATTATGCACTGTTCTCAGATTATTCGACCTGGAGACCTGTTATGCAGCTGCTAGGAGATATCACTCAATGATACACCAACTTAGCAGCTGTCCAACGTCAGTTTTTCATATACTTAATGAAGTGATTACAACTGATTTTTCCCAGTCATGTAAAATATCCTTCATGCTGTTAATATTTACTTACCTGTTGATTAGAAAATGTGGGGTATTTTTTTTTGTCAAAGCTGCTATCTGATGTGACTATATCTTTAGCGATGTGTAACTTCCGTAGGAAGTTTGTCATGCGCAGTATCTAAAAACAACGTTACCTGTTATGTTTTTTTATTCAAGAAATGCCGCGCTCCTGTACCGCCCAAACTCACCTGTACCGTAATTCCTAGCTTGGGTCCGGAAGTCTCCGTTGAGAAATGGTTAACACACCTGTCTCACGCTTCGAAGGTTGTGGGTTCGATTCCGGGTTACGTCGTTTGGTTCACAAGTGCAATTTTATCGGAGACTCCTCGGGGTTCATGGCTGGAGCTACGGAGTTCGTGCTTTGTGCGACGCTCTCGGCAAATCGCATTGCTGACAGAAACCAATCCATATGGGATGGAACCCGGTGCAGTGGAGTCAAAACCGCTTGATTTTCACACTATGTTCTTTTTTAAAAGAGGGTTGTAAGTGTATTATTATTTAAGTCGTAGTAGTGAGAGTTATAGAAGTCGTGGGGGAGTAGTGGCAAGGCTCCTGGCTGTCATCCCGCGGTGATTCGTTCGAATCCGCATGAGGCAAAATGTTTAAAATTGGCCTGGGCTGTCAGGTCAACACAACTTAAAACTGGTACCAAGAAAGTCTGTGGGAGTGAAGACTTGATACTGACCACATCAACTACCCAGTGCCGAGTGGTGAATACAAATATGGGTGGCGCATCATATGGCCAATACGCCTTAAGACGCCGACAAAGGTCCTTGTTTGACTAATTCAGTCCTCCAATAAGCTCTGCTCTCAGCCATGAGCGCAGGTGTGGGAATACAACAGCGCGTCTACTCTTCGACATCTTCAGGCCTAGATTCACCCCATATGCCTCTTATCTGCTCCGGACTGTTCTCAGGAGGAATTTCTATGAGAGAGGGTCATGTGGCGTGGCATGCTCAACCCAGACTTTCTTTCCACAACTCGTCATCACAAGACATGTGGATCCTGATGTATGCGCAGTTACATTGCCTCATTGTAATATAACCTAGGCAGGCTGAAAAAGGGATCATGCTGCATGCGCATCACGTGATCTACAATTCAGTCCAGGCTGTGTGATATGGAGAGGTATAAATCCACCCTTGTCATGAATTAGGCGCGTGAGACTTCAGATGGTGCGTGATGATGGAAATGACCATGTGTTCACATTGATTCATTGTGGATGAACATTTACCCCCGCGAATTGGTCCCACCATTTACATTCGCTACCGCCATGAACTGCAGTTAATATTTCGTTTTTGAAGCAAACAGTAACAAATGATGGTCCATCAAGACGGCAAGGTGCCAGCATTGTAAGATAATCATGTACCTGCACTACTACCCCGAGATCAAGTACAGAGTAAAGGACGCCTGTTTATACCTGTTGGCTTGCTGGATATATAGTGCTAGATCCATATTTGTTATAATCATCATACCAGGATAAGATTATAACTATCTCACTTCCATGCGATGATAAGATTATAACTGTCACAGACTCCTGCCATGATAATATTCTAACTGCCATCCTTCCATGCCTAACTATTACACTTCCATACCAAGATACGATTCTAATTATCCCACGAACACGCACATTGGGGCCTGTGTGGTCTCTAGGTATGGTGTCCGCCTCGAGAGCTGGAGGTCCCGGGTTCAAGCCACGGTGAGGACCGGGATTTTTTCACGTGGACTTCTAGTAATAAAATTTCTCCTGGTCTCTGGGTAGTGAGATCGGACGCCCGTGTATATTGTTGAGCACGTAAAAACTCCCTTGGCATTTAGAAATTGAAAAAGAGTAGCCTAACGGCGTTGCCCAGGCAAAATTTCGAGTTAAAAATCTACCCAAAGTATTTCAGGATCCTCGCCGGTGCTACGGAGTTCGTGCACTGAGCTGAGTTTCTCCAAACTCAGGTTTGAGTTAGGAGGAGAACGGAGCACTTATAGGTTACACCAGTGTGCCGTGATGTTGATCCATCGACTAAACTAAACTAAACTAACACGCACATGCCAAGATAAGATTCTAACTGTCACACATCCATGCCATGATAAGATTATAACTATCTCACTTCCATGCCATGATAAGATTCTTCTTCATCTTCTGCGTTCATCCGGAGTTTCTTTTTTCGGACGTGATTGCGTTGTGCCTGTTTACAGCAGAGCTGAGTTCTTGCGCCGTTAGGCCGACACATACGACTTCTGCGGACATTTGTTGACCGGGTTAACTTTCCCGGTGATAAGATTCTAACTGTCACACATCCATGCGAAGATAAGATTCTGATTGTCACAAGTCAGGAGGTCTTAAATTTAATAATAGTGCTTGACTGAATTTTGCGTGTGGATTAGCTTTCCCTATTAACAGTCACCCTCGCCATCCAGCGAACCCACTCCGACTTCAGAAGTACTTGTGATTTACGTCCCAAAGTCAAGGACGTCAACATTTCAGCCCAACAGTTCGGTGTAGGGGTTGAACCCCTTATCTCGGCATAATCATACCGGATGTTTAAGAACAAACATTCCTGTCCATTCGGCCATGCTCACCTCCTATTTACTAGATTGCTTTCTTTAAAAACATACGCCATAACACAATATTGCACCATTTCTTACCTGGCATATTTGACTCTATCCCGTCAGGTGCATACTGCAGAGTTATATATATATATATGATAATTTGGCTCAAATATGATGTACACATTCGTACACATTGTTCGAATTTCTAGAACGTTATCCACACCGAAGTCTAATAAATACTTAACAATAAGTCACTCTGTTTACATAGCAACGGCTGGAATCGACTAATAGATCATGTTTCGAAAAATTTTTAGCTTTTTTTGAACG
>JACEFZ010018710.1:0-206346 GCA_014155875.1 Cepaea nemoralis | reverse complement strand
TTTTTGATTTAAAACGAGCGAGCGCAAGGAGAGGAGAGAGAGAGAGAGAGAGAGAGATGAGAGAGAGAGAGAGAGAGAGAGAGAGAGAGAGAGAGAGAGAGAGAGAGAGACTATTGCGAATTTGCAACCCTGACCAGGCTGCCAGAACGCCAAGTGAAAAGGGGTGAGGCCAGACAGGAGCGGTGTGCACGGTGGTGGTGGTGGTAGTTGGGGGGGGGGGGGGATAGTCGGTCAACACAGAACTGATGTCGTCAGTTGCTTACACACTGAGGGAGAAACCCAGGCGGCGGGGAGCCGGACATGTTTGGGCTAAAATGTCCGATGTGCGGTGAAGATAATCCGACGACTACCTGACTAAAAATCACCAGTCTACGTTTATTGTGATTGTATGCGCGCGCGCTTTTGTTGCAAAAATCATTTTGTCACCTTGCGATTATGTTCTAGCAAAGCTTACAAGTTCTTCTTCCTTGTTTCGTTGATTCAGTCTTCTGTATGGTTGCGAATGGGACTGTGAGTAATGAAATGCTGGAGGGATGGAAGCAGCGGGGATGTGGATTTTTGAGAGTTGAGTTGTTCGAGTTGAGTTAAGAACCGACATCACTGCTCTCAGGACATTCCCATACGTGCTCAGTCCCCTCGTTCAACAGCCAGCGAAGAGTCATACTACTAATCGTTCCCACCACTATCTGATTAAACGTTCTCCTGGTCTTCCCTCTCAGTTTTGAGATTCTTCAAGAACCCCTGCCGATCCCCCGCAATCTCATTCTTTCCACATATGGGTTCTCAATCTGTTCCTCCGCCTTCTCCACCTGGTCCCACAAGCGCCAGCACGACCACCTCCCCCTTGTGGTTTTTGAGAAGAATGATTAGAATATCGTGGGCAGAGAAGACACACATGCTGAGATATTACTGTGCTGGTAGTGGTGGAGGTAATAATAGTAGTAGTAGTAGTAGTCAAATAATGATTGTCAGCGTTGCACTCCAGACATTTCTATGGGTGCTCCGATCCCCATCGGTATACACCCATCAGGCTACAGAACCGTGATAGTTCTGTCGCTTAAAAGTCGACAGGGTCGACTTCATCGCACCGGGTTTTATCCCATATGGTTCGGTCCCTTTCCGCAGCGCGGAAAGCGTCGCACAAAGCACGAACTCCGTAGCTTTTAGCGACGACCCATAGGAGTCTCCGAAACATTTAACTCGTAAACCGAAGGTTGCGGCCCGGAATCGAACCCACAACCTTCGGAGCACGAGTCAAACGGCTTGACCACTTCGCCACAGAGGACTCCCTGTGATAGTTCTGTGTTGACTGGCGCACTCTAACAAGAATTCTGTCAGTTCCTGGGGATTGCACCGCAGCCACTAAATGGCAGACTATTTTAATGTAGTTATATCTTTATATGCCGGCTTCCTGGCCTAGAGATTAGCAACGTTTCTCCGTAATCTCGTATACACTCGTAAGTAACGTGACGATGGTGAGAATCAGCAGTGGTTCGAATCGCGTCGGTAACTTACGGGGTATGTGAGCCGGCCGCTCAGAAAGCAATGGCAAACTACTGAGCGTAATCTTGTCAAGAAATCAGCAATCAGCTGAAAAATGCTGATGTTAAAAGCAATGTCCTGTAAAGGATATGCAATCGTTATTATTATTATTATATCTTTATATACCTCATTGGCGAAGGGATTGTGAACGCCGTTCGTAATCCCACATAGAAACATAGCTGCGGGAGATTTGGCAGCAGACCACCTTGCGTTGGTTTTTTATGAAGTGGTATGGATGCCGGTCGATCAGAAACCAATGACAAACTACTGAACCGAACGTAAACTTGCCAAGAAATCACGAACAGCCCAAAAATACAGTGCATACATACTATAATTCATATATAAGTATAATGTTGTAGGTTAAGTTAAAGTTGCAAGTCCCAGCATGTATCGAGCATTTGTGATTTATTAATCAATTTTTTACATTCAGCAGTTTGCTTTTGTTTTCTGAACGACCGACTCTCATACATTCGAAATCAACACAAAGCGACCTGACTTTGACCCTCGACCCGGTATGTAGGGCAATTATTAAGTGCGTTCATTAACACACACGCACGCACGCACGCACGCACGCACGCACGCACGCACGCACGCACGCACGCACACACCACACACACACACACACACACACACACACACGCCGACCTATTATGCGCAGGACTTCTAATTGTGAAATATTTCAGGTCCGGAATTGTCGAATTCAAGAGTTGAGTTGAGTTGAGAATCGACATCATTGCAACCGGAACATTCTCATACCCGTTCAGTCCTCAGTTTCAACAGCCAGCGAAAAGTTCCAATACTAATAGTGTCCGTTGCAATCTGATTATATGTCGAATTCTCGAGAAATGCCTGATTATGATTCTGGCATAAAAATGATTGAGACCTCTGTAGAATTTCTACCCAATGCCTGGTGTAGGAAACCGCCACAACTTCTTGGGTCTTGCTCAGTGTATCACTTAATATGCAGCTATGGATGTAATTTGACCGCCCACACATTCATTGTTAAGCTCCCTGTGGTCTTAAACAATCCACACTTGCTTGCTTATCGGCTTATCGATTTGGTCACCGGAAGGAGCAAAGAAGGCTTTTGCACATTTTACGCACATCCCATGGTAATTTATTTCTCCCAGTTCGAGATGTGTGTTATTATCTTCTCCTAGTGCGATGAGCTCCCTTATTGTAATGTGCTATCATCTCCCAGTATGATGAACCCCTATAATGTTGTGTGCTATCATCTCCTAGTATGATGAACTCCTATAATGTTGTGTGCTATCATCTCCTAGTATGATGAACTCCTATAATGTTGTGTGCTATCATCTCCTAGTATGATGAACTCCTATAATATTGTGTGTTATCATCTCCTAGTATGATGAACTCCTATAATGTTGTGTGCTATCTTCTCCTAGTGCAACGAGTCCCTATAATGTTGTGTGCCATCATCTCCTAGTATGATAGACTCCTATAATGTTGTGTGCTATCTTCTCCTAGTGTAACGAGTCCCTATAATGTTGTGTGCAATCATCTCCTAGTATGATAAACTCCTATAATGTTGTGTGCTATCTTCTCCTAGTGCAACGAGTCCCTATAATGTTGTGTGCCATCATCTCCTAGTATGAAAAACCCCTATAATGTTGTATGCCATCATCTCCTAGTATGATAAACTCCTATAATGTTGTGTGCAATCATCTCCTAGTGCAACGAGTCCCTATAATGTTGTGTGCCATCATCTCCTAGTATGATAAACCCCTATAATGTTGTGTGCCATCATCTCCTAGTATGATAAACCCCTATAATGTTGTGTGCCATCATCTCCTAGTATGATAAACCCCTATAATGTTGTGTGCAATCATCTCCTAGTATGATAAACTCCTATAATGTTGTGTGCTATCTTCTCCTAGTGCAACGAGTCCCTATAATGTTGTGTGCCATCATCTCCTAGTATGATAAACCCCTATAATGTTGTGTGCTATCATCTCCTAGTATGATAAACCCCTATAATGTAATGTGCTATCATCTCCTAGTATGATAAACCCCTATAATGTTGTGTGCTATCATCTCCTAGTATGATAAACCCCTATAATGTAATGTGCTATAATCTCCTAGTATGATAAACCCCTATAATGTAATGTGCTATCATCTCATAGTATGATAAACCCCTATAATGTAATGTGCTATCATCTCCTAGTATGATAAACCCCTATAATGTTGTGTGCTATCATCTCCTAGTAAGATGAACTCCTATAATGTTGTGTGCTATCATCTCCTAGTATGATAAACCCCTATAATGTAATGTGCTATAATCTCCTAGTATGATAAACCCTATAATGTAATGTGCATCATCTCATAGTATGATAAACCACTATAATGTATGTGCTATCATCTCCTAGTATGATAATATAATGTTGTGTGCTATCATCTCCTAGGCAACGAGTCCACTATAATGTTGTGTGCATCATCTCCTAGTGCAACGATCCCTATAATGTTTGTGCTCATCTCCTAGTGCAACGAGTCCCTATAATGTTGTGTGCTATCATCTCCTAGTGCAACGAGTCCCTATAATGTTGTGTGCCATCATCTCCTAGTGCAACGAGTCCCTATATGTTGTAGTCTATCATCTCCTGTGCATCACCCTAAAGTCCCTATAATGTTGTGTCTATCATCTCCTAGTGAAACCCCTATAATATTGTGTGCTATCATCTCCTAGTACGATGAACTCCTATAATGTTGTGTGCTATCATCTCCTAGTATGATGAACTCCCATAATGTAATGTGCTATCATCTACTAGTATGATGAACCCCTATAATGTTGTGTGCTATCATCTCCTAGTATGATAAACCCCTATAATGTTGTGTGCCATCATCTCCTAGTATGATAAACTCCTATAATGTTGTGTGCTATCATCTCCTAGTATGATGAACTCCTATAATGTTGTGTGCTATCATCTCCTAGTATGATGAACCCCTATAATATTGTGTGCTATCATCTCCTGGTACGATGAGCTCCTATAATGTTGTGTGCTATCATCTCCTAGTACGATGAACCCCTATAATGTTGTGTGCTATCATCTCCTAGTATGATGAACCCCTATAATGTTGTGTGCTATCATCTCCTAGTATGATGAACCCCTATAATGTTGTGTGCTATCATCTCCTAGTGCAACGAGTCCCTATAATGTTGTGTGCAATCATCTCCTAGTGCAACGAGTCCCTATAATGTTAGTGTGCTATCATCTCCTAGTATGATAAGACCCTATAATGTTGTGTGCTATCATCTCCTAGTATGATGAACTCCCTATAATGTTGTGTGCCTATCATCTCCTAGTATGAATGAACTCCCTATAATGTTGTGTGCTATCATCTCCTAGTAGTGATAAACCCCTATAATGTTGTGTGCCTATCATCTCCTAGTATGATAAACCCCTATAATGTTGTGTGCTATCATCTGCCTAGATGCAACGGTCCCTATAATGTTGTGTGCCATCATCTCCTAGTGAATGAGGACTCCTATAATGTTGTGTGCTATCATCTCCTAGTATGATGAACTCCTATAATGCTTGTGTGCTATCATCTCCTAGTACGATGAGTCCCTATAATGTTGTGTGCTATCATCTCCTAGTATGCATCGAGTCCCCTATAATGCTGTGTGCTATCATCTCCTAGTATGATGAACTCTATAATGCTGTGTGCTATCATCTCCTAGTATGATGAACTCCTATAATGTTGTGTGCTATCATCTCCTAGTATGATGAACTCCTATAATGCTGTGTGCTATCATCTCCTAGTATGATGAACTCCTATAATGTTGTGTGCAATCATCTCCTAGTACGATGAGTCCCTATAATGTTGTGTGCTATCATCTCCTAGTATGATGAACCCCTATAATATTGTGTGCTATCATCTCCTAGTACGATGAACTCCTATAATGTTGTGTGCTATCATCTCCTAGTATGATGAACTCCCATAATGTAATGTGCTATCATCTCCTAGTATGATGAACCCCTATAATGTTGTGTGCCATCATCTCCTAGTATGATAAACCCCTATAATGTTGTGTGCCATCATCTCCTAGTATGATAAACTCCTATAATGTTGTGTGCTATCGTCTCCTAGTATGATGAACCCCTATAATGTTGTGTGCTATCATCTCCTAGTATGATGAACCCCTATAATATTGTGTGCTATCATCTCCTAGTACGATGAGCTCCTATAATGTTGTGTGCTATCATCTCCTAGTACGATGAACCCCTATAATGTTGTGTGCTATCATCTCCTAGTATGATGAACCCCTATAATGTTGTGTGCTATCATCTCCTAGTGCAACGAGTCCCTATAATGTTGTGTGCAATCATCTCCTAGTGCAACGAGTCCCTATAATGTTGTGTGCTATCATCTCCTAGTATGATGAACCCCTATAATGTTGTGTGCTATCATCTCCTAGTGTGATAAACCCCTATAATGTTGTGTGCTATCATCTCCTAGTATGATGAACCCCTATAATGTTGTGTGCTATCATCTCCTAGTGTGATAAACCCCTATAATGTTGTGTGCTATCATCTCCTAGTGCAACGAGTCCCTATAATGTTGTGTGTTATCATCTCCTAGTGCAACGAGTCCCTATAATGTTGTGTGCCATCATCTCCTAGTGCAACGAGTCCGTATAATGTTGTGTGCTATCATCTCCTAGTGTGATAAACCCCTATAATGTTGTGTGCTATCATCTCCTAGTGCAACGAGTCCCTATAATGTTGTGTGCTATCATCTCCTAGTGCAACGAGTCCCTATAATGTTGTGTGCCATCATCTCCTAGTGCAACGAGTCCCTATAATGTTGTGTGCTATCATCTCCTAGTGCAACGAGTCCCTATAATGTTGTGTGCTATCATCTCCTAGTGCAACGAGTCGCTATAATGTTGTGTGCTATCATCTCCTAGTGCAACGAGTCCCTATAATGTTGTGTGCTATCATCTCCTAGTGCAACAAGTCCCTATAATGTTGTGTGCCATCATCTCCTAGTATGTTAAACCCCTATAATGTTGTGTGCTATAATCTCCTAGTGTAACGAGTCCCTATAATGTTGTGTGCCATCATCTCCTAGTATGATAGACCCCTATAATGTTGTGTGCAATCATATAGTGCGATGTGTTCGTCCGGAATGTTGTAAATGTAACTGCGTTGTGCCTGTTTACAGCAGAGCTGCGATATTTGCACCTTTCGGCTGACACATCCGACTTCTTCAGGCATTTGTTGACCGGGTTACCCTCCTTTTCCTTGGTCATGGAATCTGATGGGAGATGCCTTGAAGAGATTAGAACAAGAATCACCTTTTACAGGTAGCCTTTTGCAAGATGGAAAACATACTGACCAATAAACAGATGTCAATTGCTACGAGAAAGTGCTACATTGAACCTGTACTTTTATATGAATGTGAAGCGTGGACAATGAGCAGTCAGGCTGAAAAACATCTGATGGTTTTGGAAATGTGGTGTCTGAGAACAATGCAAAGAAAACCATGGACAGACAGAAAAACCAATGAACAAGTCCTACAAGAAACAAATGCAAACCGTAAACTGATTAGAGAAATTAGACGTAGACAGTCAAAATGTTTTGGGCATGTTACGATAGGAAATAACTTGGAGAATTTGATGACAACTGGCAAGATCGAAGGGAAGAGACCAAGAAGTAAATACCTGGATGGCTTGGCCACGTGGTACGGTCAAGACAGGAACACTGAGCTGATCCACGACTCTGGTGGTCAAGTGAGATGGCAAAACATGACCGCCCACGCTTATCGGCATGGCACATGATGATGATGATATCAGCCCAGGTTAGTGTCAACAATGATCACCTTGATGCGGAATGGAACCCACGCCCACTGTCAATAATCACGAGAGCATGACTGTCGGGGAGGCTACCATCCATCCGTCATGTGCCATGCTGGTAAGCGTGGGCGGTCATGTTTTGCCATCTCACTCGATCACCAGAGTCATGGATCAGCTCCATGTTTCTGTCTCGACCATGCCACAAGGCCAAGCCATCCAGGTACTTGCTTCTAGGTCTTCCCCTTGGTCTGTTCCCCTCGATCTTACCAGTTGTCACCAAGTTCTCCAATCCATTTCTTCTCATAACATGCCCAAAAAATTGTGACTGTCTACGTCTAATTTCTCTAACCAATTTACGATCTTCATTTGTTTCTTGAAGAACTTGTTCATTGGTCTTTCTGGCTGTCCATGGTATTCTTTGCATTTTCCTCAGAAACCACATCTCTACAGCCATCAGATGTTTTTCAGCCTGACTGCTCATTGTCCACGCTTACATCCATATAAAAGTACAGGTTCTATGTAGCATCTCAACACTCTTTTTCTCGTTTCAATTGACATCTTTTTATTGGACAGTATGTTTTTCATGTTGCTAAAAGCTACTTTTGCCATGGCGATTCTTGTTCTAATCTCTTCAAGGCATCTCCCATCAGATGTTATTACTGTTCCGAGATAATTGTACCTATTCACTTGTTGAAGAATACTCCCATTTACTTGTATATTACACTGTGGTATTTCGTTCTTCCTAGTGACGACCATAATCTGTGTCTTTTACTTGTGTGTGTGTGTGTGTGTAGGCTACACCTTCTGTTAGTTAGTCGTGGTTCCAACTTCACAGCAAAGGGCTGCCCCATCATGCTCCATTCCTGCACCAGTGAATATCACACAAAATGCTTCTCACTGCCCCATGTAAATAGTGTAACAGACAGCCCACACCTACTGTAGAAACAGCCACTGTAGAAACAGCCACTGTAGAAACAGCCACTGGGGAAGCTGAGTTCTGTACTATGTTCTGACCACAGATCAAAACTCAGGGAACACAATGGTTCAGGTTCAAGGGCAATAGGCATGAGCACACCGTGTGTTTCGTGGGACTAACAGGGTTAAATGTCCTGTCTGTTGTTGTCTACTGATGAAGGCTTGTTGTCATACTGTTCTCTATGTTTTGTGATTGTATTTTTGTAGACTGAGATTGCACACTTTGTGTGTTTTCTTTTGTGTCTTGTGATGTCAATGACTGTCAGACAGACATACAGCCGTAGATTGATTGATTGATTGATTTAGGAACCGACATCACAGCATTCGGGTCATTCCCATAAGCGCTCCGTCCCCATCCTCAGCAACCAGCGAAGAGTTGCAACACTAATAGTTCCAGTAGCAATCTGATTATATGTCCGTCTCACCTTTCCTACAGCCGTAGATAAAGTAGGTAAGTAAATAGATGGGTAGGTAAATAGGTGGGTAGGCAGATATACGGGTATGTATTTAGTTAGGGTGGTAGGTATGTAGGCAGGTAGTAAGTAGGTAGGCAGGCACACGCTCATGCACACGCACGCACACACAAGCAATTGTACATGTAAGAAAACAAGACAGTACCAAAATTGCTGAAACTCACAACAAAGGACATGTTCTCATGGTGACAGCTAGAATACAAATCAACTGTACTGCATACACTAAATACAGCAACAGAAGAAACTCTACAACAAAGGACACGTTCTCATGGTGACAGCTAGAATACAAATCAACTGTACTGCATACACTAAATACAGCAACAGAAGAAACTCTACAACAAAGGACATGTTCTCATGGTGACAGCTAGAATACAAATCAACTGTACTGCATACATTAATACAGCAACGGAAGAAACTCTACAAGAAAGGACACGTTCTTGTGGTGACTGCTAGAATACAAACCATTGGGTACTTTATATTTAATTCACCGCAAACAAAGGAGTCCCGGGAGTTCCTGGGAAATCATGTGACATCAGAGTGATTCCATAGTGGGTGTAGGGGTGTGTTGATATACTTCCTGTTGAGTGTGTGGTGGACTGCTAGACCAATCGATGGCTGCAATAAATGTTTCTGGGCCCAGAGGTCTTTCACTGTCGTCGGAGTGTATATCCATACCTTGTGCTACTCGTCTTATCTCGTGTATGTCCAATCTGTCTGCACTCATCTAAGGTGTATCTTGGCGACAGTTTGCGAAGACAATGACAGGCAGTTTTGGGTACATCTTGCTGCAGACACACTTATCGACTGACTACAAGGTAAATCCCTATATCCCTATTCTGAAAATCGACGATCCCACCAGATCTAGGTCAGTGCTAAAAATAACTAAACGGTTTGTTTGTGGTGAATTAAAAATGAAGTACCAACAACTGTATTGCATACACAAAATACGGCAACAGAAGAAACTCAACAATAAAGGACACGTTATCATGTTGATGGCTAGAATACAAACCAACTGTATTGCATACATAAAATACAGCAACAGAAGACACTCTACAACAAAGGACACGTTCTCAAGGTGACTGCTAGAATACAAACCAACTGTATTGCATACACAAAATACAGCAACAGAAGAAACTCATCAGAAAGCACTGAATTAACAACAACAAAGTTAAACCACAGCTACTCAACAATAATATGATCTTAACCACAGAAGCTAAAACAGGAGTTTGCACCATTTATGGCCTGGCATATTTTACTGCATCAAACTGCATATTTGATGTACAACTATTCAGTTTGTACTTGACGAGATGCAGTGAAATATGCCAGGCAATAAATTCTGCAATCTCTTGACTGGACTTCTGTGTTTACATTCACTAATGGAATACAGTTTTGAATAATATGACCAAAATATACATTCTAGCTACCTGACAAATGTACTGATATTTCGGTATGTCTCCATCCTGGAACATATGCTCATCCACCAAACACATTACGTACTGAATACACATATGTATGCATATTTAATTACTGAGAAAATAGAACAAAATCATATCAAGTAATACGGGCATATGTACGTAAAGTTCTGGCTACGTGCGGAAAGCAAACATAGGGTCATGCATAGATGTCTATGTATAGAAGTGCATAAGCTTGTTTGTGTATAGTGTCCGAAGTCTCTGTGAAGATTATTTAACCAATTAAGTGACATGGGATGATTAATCATGTTAAGCAAGATCCCGTATCTGACATGGGTTTATATATCACCAAATGTTGTCACTGCGTTATAATACAACATGATCTGCTACCAAAATAACAACTTTTAAATTATAACTGTGGCATGTCGTTACTTCTCATTTTCAGCCATGCATTTTTGTGTGGTCCAGACCAAGATTTTGTTTTGCAATGAATCTGTTAATCTTTGCCTATCACAACCCAGCTCAAGTGGCAGGCATTTCTGGCCACAAACACTGGAAGCTACCTGAGATGGCTTGCAATGATTGGCATTAATACGAAGATTTAAGAAAAGTTTACAATCTTTTGTGCAAATAAAATATCTAAAGTCATTTTGTTATCAACTGTTATAAGTGCCCTGCCAATATTTCCTAGTTATTACCCTAACATTACTTTCAAATTTAGAATACTAGTTCTTCTACTGCAAACAGGTGGTTTTTTAAACTGCAAAATTGTGATTTTTTTCTACAGCAAAAAGTGTTTTTTTTAATGCAAAAAGGTGATTTTTCCACTGCAAAAAAATATTTTTGACCCCTTCTCCCACACTGCCAAATAAAAAGGATTGCTTTTCCACTTCAAAAAAGTGATTTTGTCTGCCATAAAAAATGTGATTTTTGCCCCACTAAAAATGTGATTTCCTTACTATAAAATGTGATTTTTTTTTCAGTGCAAAAGCATTTCCCCAACATTGCAAAAAGGTGACTCTCCCATTGCAAAAAGGTGGTTTTTACCCACTGAAAACTGGTAATTTTTCTCCATTACAAAAGGTGAATTTTCCCTTTGCAAATATAATTTCCCCTCACATTGTGAAAAGGTGATACTTCCATAACAAAAAAGGTGATTTCTCCACTGCAACAATATGTTTTCCAGAACAGAAAGGTGGCTATTCCCATGTAGTTAAAAGTTAAGAATACATTTCTGTTGACACAAGAAAAAAGGAACATTTGAACAGTCTGTGTGACAGCGACTGTTAGAATCACTAGTGCTTTGGGACAATGCTTGGCTACGAAAATTGCTATGCTAAAGTAGATAAAAGCAGGAAATAATATCACATCACTGTACAATATAATATCAAACATATACAAATAAATAAATGGACAATATTTGCAAGAATATGAAACATCAATGCATAAGTATTTCACAACATGACAGAATATATGGACATTTGGGCATGATGAAAAGTGAATAGAAACATCTCATAATTCTTTTGCGTATGGTTAGATTCTAATTAAAGTATGATTGGTTAAATTTTAATCAGCATATGATTGGTTAGATTCTAATTAAAGTATGATTAAAATGATGGTTCATTCAATTAACATGCATTGATAATCACATACAGCAGGGAAAAGAAGTAGACAGAAAGGAAACACTAGATAACAGAAACATGTGATAGCAATAGAACATTGGAGATCCAAAAAACCATGACTTCAGCAACATTTATTGAAGATGTTTTACCAGATTCAGACAGCTAGATGTTTTACACACAATGGCATCACTGTTTATGTATGCCATCCACCCGAACCAACAACTATGTCATCACTAGCCAGGTCTATCATACACCTGAACCCCACAACTATGTCATCACTAGCCAGGTCTATCATACACCTGAACCCACAACTATGTCATCACTAGCCAGGTCTATCATACACCTGAACCCACAACTATGTCATCACTAGCCAGGTCTATCATACACCTGAACCACAACTATGTCATCACTAGCCAGGTCTATCATACACCTGAACCCACAACTATGTCATCACTAGCCAGGTCTATCATACACCTGACCCCACAACTATGTCATCACTAGCCATGTCTATCATAAACCCGAACCAACAACTATGTCATCACTAGCCAGGTCTATCATACACCTGAACCCACAACTATGTCATCACTAGCCAGGTCTATCATACACCTGAACCCACAACTATGTCATCACTAGCCAGGTCTATCATACACCTGACCCCACAACTATGTCATCACTAGCCAGGTCTATCATACACCCGAACCAACAACTGTCATCACTAGCCAGGTCTATCATACACCTGAACCCACAACTATGTCATCACTAGCCAGGTCTATCATACACCTGAACCCACAACTATGTCATCACTAGCCAGGTCTATCATACACCCGAAACAACAACTATGTCATCATTAGCCAGGTCTATCATACACCTGAACCCACAACTATGTCATCACTAGCCAGGTCTATCATACACCTGAACCCACAACTATGTCATCACTAGCCAGGTCTATCATACACCTGAACCCACAACTATGTCATCACTAGCCAGGTCTATCATACACCTGAACCCACAACTATGTCATCACTAGCCAGGTCTATCATACACCTGAACCCACAACTATGTCATCACTAGCCAGGTCTATCATACACCTGAACCCACAACTATGTCATCACTAGCCAGGTCTATCATACACCCGAACCAACAACTATGTCATCATTAGCCAGGTCTATCATACACCTGAACCCACAACTATGTCATCATTAGCCAGGTCTATCATACACCTGAACCCACAACTATGTCATCACTAGCCAGGTCTATCATACACCTGACCCCACAACTATGTCATCACTAGCCAGGTCTATCATACACCTGAACCCACAACTATGTCATCACTAGCCAGGTCTATCATACACCTGAACCCACAACTATGTCATCACTAGCCAGGTCTATCATACACCTGAACCCACAACTATGTCATCACTAGCCAGGTCTATCATACACCTGAACCACAACTATGTCATCACTAGCCAGGTCTATCATACACCTGAACCCACAACTATGTCATCATTAGCCAGGTCTATCATACACCTGAACCCACAACTATGTCATCACTAGCCAGGTCTATCATACACCTGAACCCACAACTATGTCATCACTAGCCAGGTCTATCATACACCTGTCCACACAACTATGTCATCACTAGCCAGGTCTATCATACACCCGAACCAACAACTATGTCATCATTAGCCAGGTCTATCATACACCTGAACCCACAACTATGTCATCACTAGCCAGGTCTACCATACACCCGAGCCAACAACTATGTCATCACTAGCCAGGTCTATCATACACCTGAACCCACAACTATGTCATCACTAGCCAGGTCTATCATACAACTGAACCAACAACTATATCATCACTAGCCAGGTCTATCAAACAACAACTCTACTCTAAGCCACTTCCTAGTGGCAGATCCCAGACTCTACTCTGAGCCACTTCCTAGTGGCGGATCCCAGACTCTACTCTAAGCCACTTCCTAGTGGCAGATCCCAGACTCTACTCTAAGCCACTTCCTAGTGGCAGATCCCAGACTCTACTCTAAGCCACTTCCTAGTGGCAGATCCCAGACTCTACTCTTAAGCCACTTCCTAGTGGCAGATCCACAGACTCTACTCTAAGCCACTTCCTAGTGGCAGATCCCAGACTCTACTCTAAGCCACTTCCTAGTGGCAGATCCCCAGACTCTACTCTAAGCCACTTTCCTAGTGGCAGATCCCAGACTCTACTCTAAGCCACTTCCTAGTGGCAAAGATCCCAGACTCTACTCTAAGCCACTTCCTAGTGGCAGATCCAGACTCTACTCTAAGCCACTTCCTAGTGCCAGATCCCAGACTCTACTCTAAGCCACTTCCCTAGTGGCAGATCCCAGACTCTACTCTAAGCCACTTCCTAGTGGCAGATCCCAGACTCTACTCTAAGCCACTTCCTAGTGCCAGATCCCAGACTCTACTCTAAGCCACTTCCTAGTGCCAGATCCCAGACTCTACTCTAAGCCACTTCCTAGTGCCAGATCCCAGACTCTACTCTAACCACTTCCTAGTGCCAGATCCCAGACTCTACTCTAAGCCACTTCCTATTGGCAGATACAGACTACTTCTAACCCATTTTTCCCCTACCTCTTAACAGACATCAGCTGTTGGGAGCATTCGGGGAAGAAAAAACAACTGTTGAAACCGAATGTTTATGGGACTCTGTTGTCCCCGAGATGTCTATGAGACAACTTTTTTACTGAATGTTTATGGAACAACTGAAAACGGAGATGTTTGTAAAAGGAAGGGGGGGAAAATAAGGATTGGGGGAGGGGGGGGGGGGGGGAGGGGAAAGGGGGAAGGGGGGGAAAGGGGGGGGGGGGAAGGGGGAAAGGGGGAAGGGGGGGAAGGTAGGGGGGGGAAAGAGGGGGGGAGGGGGGGGGGGGAGGGGGGGGGGGGGGGGGGTGGGGGGGGGAAGAGGGGGGGAAAGGGGGAAGGGAAGGAAGGGGGAGGGGGGGGGGGGGGGGAGGAAAAGGGGAGGGGGGGAAAAGAGGGGGGGGGAAAGGGGGGGGGGGGAGGGGGAGGGGGGGGGGGGAAAAAAAAATAGGGGGGGGGGAAAGGAGAGGGGGGTTAGGGTAAGGGGGGAAAAGGGGGGGAAAAAGGGAAGGGGGGGGGGAGGGGGGGGGGGGGTAAGAAAGGAAGGGGGGGGGGGGGGGAAGGGGGGGGGAGGAAAAAAGAGGGGGGGGGGGGAAAAAAAAGGGGAAGGAGGGGGGGGGAGGGTAGGGGGGGAAAAGGGGGGAGGGGGGGAGGGGGAAAGGGGGGGGAAAAGGGAAAAAGGGGGGGGGGGAAAGGGGGGGGAAAAAGGGGGGGAGGGGGGGGGAGGGAAAAAAAAGGGGGGGGGGAAAAGGGGGGGGGGGGGGAAAGGGGGGGGGAGGGGGGGGAAAGGGAAGGGAAAAAGGGGAGGGAGGGGGGGGGGGAAAGAAGGAGGGGGGGGGGGGGGGGGGGAAAAGGGGGGGGGGGGGGGAAGGGGGGGGGGGAAAAAGGAAGGGGGGAAAGGGGGGGGGGGGGGGAAAGGAAGGGGGAAAAAAGGGGGAAAGGGAGGTGGGGGGGGAAAAGGGGGGGGGAGGGGGGGGAGGGGGGGGGAAGGGGGAAGGGGGGGGAAAGGGGGGGGGGAGGGGGAAGGGGGGGGGGAAAGGGGGGAAAAAAGGGGAAAGGGGGGGGGGGGGAAAAGGGGGGGGGAAGGGAGGGGGGGAAGGGAGAGAGGGGGGGGGGGAAAAAGGAAAAGGGGGGGGGGAAAAGGGAAATAAGGGGGGAAGGGGGGGGAGGAGGGGGGAAGGGGGGGGGGGTAGGGGGGAGGGGGGGGAGGGGGGAAAGGGGGGGGAAGGGGGGGGGGGGGGGAAAAAAGGGGGGGGGGGGGGGGGGAGGGGAAGGGGGGGGGGGAGGGGGGGGGAAAGATAGAGGGGGGAAAAAGGGGGGGGAGGGGGGGGGGAAAAAAGGGGGGGGGAAGGGGGGGGGGAGGAGGAGAAGGGGGGGGGGGGAGGGGGGGGGGAAGGGGGGGGGTGGGGTAGGGGGGGAAAGGGGGGGAAGGGAGGGGGGGGGGGGGAAGGTAGGGGGGGGGGAAAAAGGGGAAAGGAGAAGGGGGGGGGGTGGGAGGGGGGGGGAAGGGGAAAAGGGGGGAAGGGGGGGGGGGAGGGGAGGGGGGGGGGGGGGGGGGGGGGGGAAAAAAGGGGGGGGGGGGAAAAAAAGGGAAAAGGGGGGGGGGGGGGGGAAAAAGGGGGAAAAAAAAAGGGGGGGGGGGGGGGGGGGGGGGGGGGGGGAAAAAAGGGGGGGGGGAAAAAAAGGGAGGGGGGGAAAGGGGAAGGGGGGGAAAGGGGGGGGGGGGGAAGGGGGGGGGGAAAAAGGGGGGAGGGGGGAAAGGGGGGGGGGGGGGGGGGGGGGGGGGGGGGGGAAAGGGGGGGGGGAAAAAAGGGGGGGGGGGGGGGGGGGGGGGGGGGGGGAAAAGGGGGAAAGGGGGGGGGGGGGGGGGGGGGGGGGGGGGGGGGGGGGGGGGGGGGGAAAAGGAAGGGGGGGGGGAAAAGGGGGGGGGGGGGGAAGGGGGGAGGGGGGGGGGGGGGGGGGGGGGGGGGGGGGAGGGGGGGAAAAAAAAAGGGGGGGAAAGGGGGGGGGGGGGGGGGGGGGGAGAGGGGGGAGGGGGGGGGAAGGGGGAAAAAAAAGGGGGGGGAAAGGGAAGGGGGGGGGGGGGGGGGGGGGGGGGGGGGGGGGAAGGGGGGGGGGGGGGGGGGGGGGGGGGGGAAAGGGGGGGAGGGGAAGGGGAGGGGGGGGGGGGAAAAGGGGGGGGGGGGAAAGGGGGGAAGGGGGGAGGGGGGGGGGAAAAAAGGGGAAAGGGGGGGAGGGGGGGAAAGGGGGGGGGGGGGGGGGGGGGGGGGGGGGGGGGGAGGGGGGGGGAAAAAGGGGGGGGAGGGGAGGGGGGGGGGGGGGGGGGGGGGGGGGGAAGGGAGGGGGGGGGGGGGGGGGGGGGGGAAAGGGGGGGGAAAAAGGGGGGGGGGGGGGAGGGGGGGGGGGGGGGGGGGAAAGGGTGGGGGGGGAAGGGGGGGAAAGGGGGGGGGAAGGGGAAAAGGGGGGGGGGAAGGGGGGGGAAAGGGGGGGGGGGGGGGAAAAGGGGGGGGGGGGGGGAGGGGGGGGGGGGGGGGGGGGGGGGGAGGGGGGGGGGGGGAGGGGGGGGGAAAGGGGGGGGGGGGAGGGGGGGGGGAAAGGGGGGGAGGGGGGGGAAAGGAGGGGGGGGGGGGGGGGGGGTGGGGGAAAGGGGGGGGGGGAAAAAAGGGAGGAGGGGGGGGGGGGGGGGGGGGGGGGGGGGGAAAAGGGGGGGGGGGGGAGAGGAGGGGGGGGAGGGGGGGGAAAAAGGGGGGGGGGGGGGAAAGGGGAAGGGGGGGGGGGGAAAGGGGGGGGGGGGGGGGGGGGGGAGGGGGGGGGGGGGGGGGGGGAAAAAAGGGGGGGGGGGGGGGGGGGGGGGGGGGGGGGGGGGGGGGAAGGGGGGGGGGGGGAGAGGGGAAGGGGGGGGGAAAGGGGGGGGGGGGGGGGGGGGGGGGGGAAAGGGGGGGGAAAAGGGGGGGGGGGGGGGGGGGGAGGGGGGGGAGGGGGGGGGGGGGGGGGGGGGAAGGGGGAGGGGGAGGGGGGGGGGGGGGGGGGAAAAAAAGGGGGGGGGGGGAAGGGGGGAAAAAAGGGGGAAAAGGGAGGGGGGGGGGGGGGGGGGGGGGGGAAAAAGGAGGGGGGGGGGGGGAAAGGGGGGGAAGGGGGGGGGGGGAAAGGGAAGGGGGGGGGGGGGGGGGGGGGGGGGGGGGGGGGGGGGGGGGGGGGGGGGGGGGGGGGGGGGGGGGGGGGGGGAAAAGGAGGGGGGGGGGGGGGGGGGGAAGAGGGGGGGGGGAAAGGGAGGGGGAAGGGGGGAAAGGGGGGAGGGGGGGAGGGGGGGGGGGGGGAAAGGGGGGAAAGGAGGGAGGGGGGAAGGGGGAAAGGGATAAAGGGGGGGGGAGGAGGGGGGGGGGGGGGGGGGGGAAGGGAAGGGGGGAGAAGGGGGGAGGGGGGAGGGGGAGGGAGGGGGGGGGGAGGGGGGGGAAAGGGGGGGGGGGGAGGGGAGGGGGGAGGGGGGGGGAGGGAGGGGGGGGGAAAAGGGGGGAAGGGGGGGGAGGGGAAAGGGGGGGGGAGGAGGGTGGGGGTGGGGGGAAAAAGGGGAAAGGGGAAAAAAGGGGGGTTTTAAGGGAAGGGGAAGAAGGGAAGGGGGGGGGGGGGGGGTAGGGGAAAGGGGGAGGGGGGGGGAGGGGGAGGGAGGGGGAGGGGGGGGGGGGGGGAAAAGGGTGGAGGGGAGGGAGGGGGGGAGGGGGAGGGGGGGAAAAGGGGGGGAGGGAAGGGGGGGGGGGGGGAGGGGGGGGAAAAAAGGGGGAGGAGAGGGGGGAAGAAAGGGGGGGGGAAGGGAGAGGGGGAAGGGGGAGGAGGGGGAGGGGGGGAGAAGGGGGAGGGGGGGGGGGGGGGGAAAGGTGGGGGAAGGGGGGGGGGAGAAGGGGGGGGGATGGGGTGAAGGGGGGGGGAATGGGGGAGGGGGGAGGGGGGAGGGAGGGGGGAGAGGGGGGAGGGGAGGGGGGGGGGAGGGGAGGGGGGGGGGGAGGGGGGGGGGAAAGGGAGGGGGAAGGGTAGGGGGGGGGGGGAGGGGGGGAGAAAGGAGGGGGGGGGAAAGGGGGGGGGGGAAAGGGGGGGGGGGAAGGGGGGGGGGAAGGGGGGGGGGGGAAAAAGGGAAGAGGGGGGGGAAGAGGGGGGGGGGGAGTAGGGGGAGGGGGGGGGGGAGGGGGGAGGGGGGGAGGGGGGGGGGGGAGGGGGAGGGGGGGGGGGGGGGGTTTTAAGGGGGGAAGGGGGAAAAGGAGGGGGGGGGGGGAAAAGGGGGGAGGGAAGGGGGGGGGGGGGGGAGGGGGGGGGGGAAGGGGGGGGGAAAAGGGGAGGGGGGGGGTGGGGGGAAAGGGGGGAAAAGGAGGGGGGAGGGGGGGAAAAAGGGGGGGGGGGGAAAAGGGGGGGGGGGAAGGGGGGAGGGGAGGGGAGGGGGGGGGGAGGGGGGAGGAAGGGGGGGGAAGGGGGGGGGGGGGAGGGAGGGGGGGAGTAGGAGGGGGGAGGGGGGGGGGAGAAGGGGAAGGGGGGGGGGGGGGGGGGAGGGGGGGGAGAGGGGGGGGGAGGGGGGGGGAAGGGGGAGAAAAGGGGGGGGAGAGGGGGTGGGGGGGGGGGGGGAAAGGAGGAGGGGGGGGGAGGGGGGGGGGGGGGAGGGGGAGGGGGGGGGGGGAGGGGGGAGGGGGGGGGGGGGGGGGGTGGGGGGGGGGGTAGGGGGAGAGGGGGAAGGGGGAGGGGGGGGGGTAAGGGAAAGGGGAGGGGGAGGGGGAGGGGGGGGGAAAGAAGAAAGGGGGGGAAAGGGGGGAGGGGGGGGGGGGGGGGGGGAGGAGGGGGGGGGGGGGGGGGGAGGGGGGGGGGGGGAGGGGGGAAGGAAAAAGGGGAGGGGGGGGGGAAAAAGGGGGGGAGAAGAGGGGGGGGGGGGAAGGGGGGGGAAAGGGAGGGGAGGGGGGGGGGGGAAGGGGAGGGAGGGGGGGGGGGGAAAAAGAGGGGGGGGGGGGGGGAGGGAGGGGGGGAGGAGGAGGGGGGAAAGTAAGGGGGGGGGGGGGGGGAGGGGGGAGGGGGGGGGGGGGGGGAGGAGGGAAGGAGGGGGGGAAAGGGGAAAAGGGAGGGGGGAGAGGGGGAGGGGGGAAGGGGGGGGGGGGAAGGGGGGGGGGAAGGGGGGGGGGAGGGAAAAGGGAAAGGGGGGGAAAAGGGGGGGGGAGGGGGGGGAAAAGGGGGGGGGGGGAAAGGGAGGGGGGGAAAGGGGGGAAGAAGGGGAAGGAGGGGGGGGGGGGGAGAGGGGGGGAAAGGGGGGGAAAAAAGGGGGGAAAGGGGGGAAAAAAAAAGGGGAGGGGGGAGGGGGGGAGGGGGAAGGGGGGGGGGGGGGAAGGGGGGGGGGGGGGGAGGGGGGGGGGGGGGGAAAGGAGGAAGGGGGGGGGGGGGGGAGGGGGGGGGGAAGGGGGGGGGGGAAGGAAGGGGAGGAGGGGGGGGAAAGGGGGAAGGGGGGGAGAGAGGGGGGGGGAGGGGGGAGTCAGGGGGGGGGGGGGGGGGGAAAGGGGGAAAGGAGGGGGAGGGGGGGAAGGAGGGGGGGAGGGGGAAAAGGGGGGGGGGGGGAAGGGGGGAAGGGGGGGGGGAGAAGGGAGGGGGGGGAGGGGGGGAGGGGGGGGGAGGGGGGGGTGGGGGGGAGAGAGGGGGGGGGGAAGGGAGGGGGGGGAAAGGAAAGGGGGGGGGAAGGGGGGAAAAGGGGGGGGAGGGGGGGAAGAGGAGGGGGGGGGGGGGGGGGGGTTGGGGGTAAAAGGGGGGGGGGAGGGTTGGGGGGGGGGGAAAAGGGGAAAAGGGAAGGGAGGGGGGGGAGAAAGGGGAAAGGGGGGGGGGGGAAGAGGGGGGGGGGAGGGAGGGGGGGGGGGAGGAGGAAAGGGGGGAGGGGGGGGGGGGGGGGGGGGGAAAAAAAAAGGAGGGGAGGGAAGGGGGGGGGGGGAAACCCCCAAAAGGGGGGGGGAAGGGGGGAAGGGGGGGGAGGGGAGGGGGGGGGGGGAAAGGGGGGAGGGGGGAGAAGGGGGGGGGGGGGAGGGGGGGGGAGGGGGGAGGGGGGAAGGGGGGGGGGGAGAGAGGGGGGGGGGGGGAGGGGAAAAAAGGGGGGGGGGGGGGAAGGGGGGGAGGGGGGAGGGGGGGGGGAAAAAAGGGGGGGGGAGGGTGGGGGGGGGGAGGGGGGGGGGAAGGGGGGGGGGGGAAAGGGGGGAAAAGGGGGGAAAGGGGGGGGGGGGAAAGGGGAAAAAAAGGAGGAAAGGGGGGGGGAGGGGGGGGGGGGGGGGAAAAAGGGGGGGAGGGGGGGGGAAAAAAAAGGGGGGAAAGGGGGGAGGGGGGAGGGGAGGGGGGGGGAGGAGGGGAGAGGGAGGGAGGGGGGAAAAAGGGGGAAAGGAGGGAGGGGGGGAAGGGGGTGGGAAGGGGAAAAAAGGGAGGGGGGGGGGAGGGGGGAAGGGGGGGGGGGGAAAGGGGGGAAAAAGGGGGAGGGGGGAAAAAAAAAGGAAGGGGGAGGGGGGAGGGAGGGGAGGGGGAAGGGGGTAAAGGGAGGGGAGGGAGGGGGGGAAAAAATGGGAAAGGGGGGGGAGGGGGGGAGGGAAAGGGGGGGGGAAAAGGGGGGGGGAGGGGGGGGGAAGAGAGGGGGAAAAGGGGGGGGAAAGGGGGGGAGGGAGGAGGGGGGGGGGGGGGGAGGAGAGGGGGGGGAGGAAAGGGGGGGGGGAAAGGGGGAGGGGGAGGGGGGAGGGGAAGGAGGGGGGGGGGGAAAGGGGGGGGAAAAGGGGGGGGGGGAGGGGGGGGAGGGGGGGGGGGGAGGGAAAAGGGGGGGAAAGGGGGAGGGGGGGGGGGGGGAAAGGGAAAAAATTGGGGGGGGGGGGGGGGGGAAAGGGGAGGGGGAGAATAGGGGGGGGGGGGGCAAGGGGGGGGTTAGGGGGGGGGGGAGGGTAGGGGGGGGGGGTTAGTGGGGGGGGGGGAAAAGGGTGGGGGGGGGAGGGGGAAAGAAAGGGGGGGTGGGGGGGGGGGGAGGGGGGGGAAGGGGGGGGGGAAGAAAAGGGGGGGAAGGGAGGGGGGAAAATGGGTAGAGGGGGGGGAGGGGGGGGGAAGGGGTAGGAAAGGGGGGAGGGGGGAGGGGGGAAAAGGGGGGTGGGGGAGGGGGGGGGAAAAAAGGGGGAAAAAGGGAGGGGGAAAGGGAGAGGGGGGGGGGGAAGGGGGGGGAGGGGGGAAGGGTGGGGGGGGGGAAGGGGGGAAAGGGGGGGAGGGGGGGGGGGGGGAAAAAAAAAAAAGGGGGTAGGGGGGGGAGGGAAAAAGGGGGGGTGGGGGGGAGAGGGGGAAAGGGGAAAAGGGGGGGGAAGGGGGGGGGGGGTGTTTTTTCGGGGGACTAACGGGGTTTAAAATGTCCTGTCTGTTGTTGTCTACTGATGAAGGCTTGTTGTCATACTGTTCTCTATGTTTGTGATTGTATTTTTGTAGACTGAGATTGCACACTTTGTGTGTTTTCTTTTGTTCTTGTGATGTCAATGACTGTCAGACAGACATACAGCCGTAGATTGATTGATTGATTGATTTAGGAACCTGACATCACAAGCATTCGGGTCATTCCCATAAGCGCTCCGTCCCCATCCTCAGCAACCAGCGAAGAGTTGCAACACTAATTAGTTCCAGTAGCAATCTGATTATATGTCCGTCTCACCTTGTCCTACAGCCGTAGATAAAGTAGGTAGTAAATAGATGGGTAGGTAAATAGGTGGGTAGGCAGATATGAGGTATGTATTTAGTTAGGGTGGTAGGTATGTAGGCAGGTAGTAAGTAGGTAGGCAGGCACACGCTCATTGCACACGCACGCACACACAAGGCAATTGTACATGTAAGAAAACAAGACAGTACCAAAATTGCTGAAACTCACAACAAAGGACATGTTCTCATGGTGACAGCTAGAATACAAATCAACTGTACTGCATACACTAAATACAGCAACAGAAGAAACTCTACAACAAAGGACACGTTCTCATGGCGACAGCTAGAATACAAATCAACTGTACTGCATACACTAAATACAGCAACAGAAGAAACTCTACAACAAAGGACACGTTCTCATGGTGACAGCTAGAATACAAATCAACTGTACTGCATACATTAATACAGCAACGGAAGAAACTCTACAAGAAAGGACACGTTCTTGTGGTGACTGCTAGAATACAAACCATTGGGTACTTTATATTTAATTCACCGCAAACAAAGGAGTCCCGGGAGTTCCTGGGAAATCATGTGACATCAGAGTGATTCCATAGTGGGTGTAGGGGTGTGTTGATGTACTTTGGGTTGAGTGTGTGGTGGACTGCTAGACCGATCGATGGCTGCAATAAATGTTTCTGGGCCCAGAGGTCTTCACCTGTTCGTCGAGTGTATATCCATACCTTGTGCTACTCGTCTTATCTCGTATATGTCCAATCTGTCTGCACTCATCTAAGGTGTATCTGGGCGACAGTTTGTGAAGACAATGACAAGCAGTTTTGGGTAGATCTTGCTGCAGACACACTTATCGACTGACTACAAGGTAAATCCCTATATCCCTATTCTGAAAATCGACGATCCCACCAGATCTAGGTCAGTGCTAAAAATAACTAAACGGTTTGTTTGTGGTGAATTAAAAATGAAGTACCAACAACTGTATTGCATACACAAAATACGGCAACAGAAGAAACTCAACAATAAAGCACACGTTATCATGTTGATGGCTAGAATACAAACCAACTGTATTGCATACATAAAATACAGCAACAGAAGACACTCTACAACAAAGGACACGTTCTCAAGGTGACTGCTAGAATACAAACCAACTGTATTGCATACACAAAATACAGCAACAGAAGAAACTCATCAGAAAGCACTGAATTAACAACAACAACAAAGTTAAACCACAGCTACTCAACAATAATATGATCTTAACCACAGAAGCTAAAACAAAGAGTTTGCACCATTTATGGCCTGGCATATTTTACTGCATCAAACTGCATATTTGATGTACAACTATTCAGTTTGTACTTGACGAGATGCAGTGAAATATGCCAGGCAGTAAATTCTGCAATCTCTTGACTGGACTTCTGTGTTTACATTCACTAATGGAATACAGTTTTGAATAATATGACCAAAATATACATTCTAGCTACCTGACAAATGTACTGATATTTCGGGTATGTCTCCATCCTGGAACATATGCTCATCCACCAAACACATTACGTACTGAATACACATATGTATGCATATTTAATTACTGAGAAAATAGAACAAAATCATATGAAGTAATACGGGCATATGTACGTAAAGTTCTGGCTACGTGCGGAAAGCAAACATAGGGTCATGCATAGATGTCTATGTATAGAAGTGCATAAGCTTGTTTGTGTATAGTGTCCGAAGTCTCTGTGAAGATTATTTAACCAATTAAGTGACATGGGATGATTAATCATGTTAAGCAAGATCCCGTATCTGACATGGGTTTATATATCACCAAATGTTGTCCTACTGCGTTATAATACAACATGATCTGCTACCAAAATAACAACTTTTAAATTATAACTGTGGCATGTCGTTACTTCTCATTTTCAGCCATGCATTTTTGTGTGGTCCAGACCAAGATTTTGTTTGCAATGAATCTGTTAATCTTTGCCTATCACAACCCAGCTCAAGTGGCAGGCATTTCTGCCACAAACACTGGAAGCTACCTGAGATGGCTTGCAATGATGGCATTAATACGAAGATTTAAGAAAAGTTTACAATCTTTTGTGCAAAATAAAAATATATCTAAAGTCATTTTGTCATCAACTGTTATAAGTGCCCTGCCAATATTTCCTAGTTATTACCCTAACATTACTTTCAAATTTAGAATACTAGTTCTTCTACTGCAAACAGGTGGTTTTTTAAACTGCAAAATTGTGATTTTTTTCTACAGCAAAAAGTGTTTTTTTTGAATGCAAAAAGGTGATTTTTCCACTGCAAAAAAATATTTTTTGACCCCTTCTCCCACACTGCCAAATAAAAAGGATTGCTTTTCCACTTCAAAAAAGTGATTTTGTCAGCCATAAAAAATGTGATTTTTGCCCCACTAAAAATGTGATTTCCTTACTATAAAATGTGATTTTTTTTTCAGTGCAAAAGCATTTCCCCAACATTGCAAAAAGGTGACTCTCCCATTGCAAAAAGGTGGTTTTTACCCACTGAAAACTGGTAATTTTTCTCCATTACAAAAGGTGAATTTTCCCTTTGCAAATATAATTTCCCCTCACATTGTGAAAAGGTGATACTTCCATAACAAAAAAGGTGATTTCTCCACTGCAACAATATGTTTTCCAGAACAGAAAGGTGGCTATTCCCATGTAGTTAAAAGTTAAGAATACATTTCTGTTGACACAAACTTCCCTGTAGAAAAAAGGAGCAACATTTGAACAGTCTGTGTGTCAGCGACTGTTAGAATCACTAGTGCTTTGGGACAATGCTTGGCTACGAAAATTGCTATGCTAAAGTAGATAAAAGCAGGAAATAATATCACATCACTGTACAAATATAATATCAAACATATACAAATAAATAAATGGACAATATTTGCAAGAATATGAAACATCAATGCATAAAGTATTTCACAACATGACAGAAATATTGGACATTTGGGCATGATGAAAAGTGAATAGAAACATCTCATAATTCTTTTGCGTATGGTTAGATTCTAATTAAAGTATGATTGGTTAAATTTTAATCAGCATATGATTGGTTAGATTCTAATTAAAGTATGATTAAAATGATGGTTCATTCAATTAACATGCATTGATAATCACATACAGCAGGGAAAAAGAAGTAGACAGAAAGGAAACACTAGATAACAGAAACATGTGATAGCAATAGAACATTGGAGATCCAAAAACCATGACTTCAGCAACATTTATTGAAGATGTTTTACCAGATTCAGACAGCTAGATGTTTTACACACAATGGCATCACTGTTTATGTATGCCATCCACCCGAACCAACAACTATGTCATCACTAGCCAGGTCTATCATACACCTGAACCCACAACTATGTCATCACTAGCCAGGTCTATCATACACCTGAACCCACAACTATGTCATCACTAGCCAGGTCTATCATACACCTGAACCCACAACTATGTCATCACTAGCCAGGTCTATCATACACCTGAACCAACAACTATGTCATCACTAGCCAGGTCTATCATACACCTGACAACACAACTATGTCATCACTAGCCAGGTCTATCATACACCTGAACCCACAACTATGTCATCACTAGCCAGGTCTATCATACACCTGAACCAACAACTATGTCATCACTAGCCAGGTCTATCATACACCTGAACCCACAACTATGTCATCACTAGCCAGGTCTATCATACACCTGAACCCACAACTATGTCATCACTAGCCAGGTCTATCATACACCTGACCCCACAACTATGTCATCACTAGCCAGGTCTATCATACACCTGAACCAACAACTATGTCATCACTAGCCAGGTCTATCATACACCTGACACCACAACTATGTCATCACTAGCCAGGTCTATCATACACCTGAACCCACAACTATGTCATCACTAGCCAGGTCTATCATACACCTGAACCAACAACTATGTCATCACTAGCCAGGTCTATCATACACCTGAACCCACAACTATGTCATCACTAGCCAGGTCTATCATACACCTGAACCCACAACTATGTCATCACTAGCCAGGTCTATCATACACCTGAACCCACAACTATGTCATCACTAGCCAGGTCTATCATACACCTGAACCCACAACTATGTCATCACTAGCCAGGTCTATCATACACCTGAACCCACAACTATGTCATCACTAGCCAGGTCTATCATACACCTGAACCAACAACTATGTCATCACTAGCCAGGTCTATCATACACCTGAACCAACAACTATGTCATCACTAGCCAGGTCTATCATACACCTGAACCAACAACTATGTCATCACTAGCCAGGTCTATCATACACCTGAACCAACAACTATGTCATCACTAGCCAGGTCTATCATACACCTGAACCAACAACTATGTCATCACTAGCCAGGTCTATCATACACCTGAACCCACAACTATGTCATCACTAGCCAGGTCTATCATACACCTGAACCAACAACTATGTCATCACTAGCCAGGTCTATCATACACCTGAACCCACAACTATGTCATCACTAGCCAGGTCTATCATACACCTGAACCCACAACTATGTCATCACTAGCCAGGTCTATCATACACCTGAACCCACAACTATGTCATCACTAGCCAGGTCTATCATACACCTGAACCAACAACTATGTCATCACTAGCCAGGTCTATCATACACCTGAACCCACAACTATGTCATCACTAGCCAGGTCTATCATACACCTGAACCAACAACTATGTCATCACTAGCCAGGTCTATCATACACCTGAACCAACAACTATGTCATCACTAGCCAGGTCTATCATACACCTGAACCCACAACTATGTCATCACTAGCCAGGTCTATCATACACCTGAACCAACAACTATGTCATCACTAGCCAGGTCTATCATACACCTGAACCCACAACTATGTCATCACTAGCCAGGTCTATCATACACCTGAACCAACAACTATATCATCACTAGCCAGGTCTATCAAACAACAACTCTACTCTAAGCCACTTCCTAGTGGCAGATCCCAGACTCTACTCTAAGCCACTTCCTAGTGGCAGATCCCAGACTCTACTCTAAGCCACTTCCTAGTGGCAGATCCCAGACTCTACTCTAAGCCACTTCCTAGTGGCAGATCCCAGACTCTACTCTAAGCCACTTCCTAGTGGCAGATCCCAGACTCTACTCTAAGCCACTTCCTAGTGGCAGATCCCAGACTCTACTCTAAGCCACTTCCTAGTGGCAGATCCCAGACTCTACTCTAAGCCACTTCCTAGTGGCAGATCCCAGACTCTACTCTAAGCCACTTCCTAGTGGCAGATCCCAGACTCTACTCTAAGCCACTTCCTAGTGGCAGATCCCAGACTCTACTCTAAGCCACTTCCTAGTGGCAGATCCCAGACTCTACTCTAAGCCACTTCCTAGTGCCAGATCCCAGACTCTACTCTAAGCCACTTCCTAGTGGCAGATCCCAGACTCTACTCTAAGCCACTTCCTAGTGGCAGATCCCAGACTCTACTCTAAGCCACTTCCTAGTGCCAGATCCCAGACTCTACTCTAAGCCACTTCCTAGTGCCAGATCCCAGACTCTACTCTAAGCCACTTCCTAGTGCCAGATCCCAGACTCTACTCTAAGCCACTTCCTAGTGCCAGATCCCAGACTCTACTCTAAGCCACTTCCTAGTGGCAGATACAGACTACTTCTAACCCATGTTCCCCCTACCTCTTAACAGACATCAGCTGTTAGGAGCATTCGGGGAAGAAAAAACAACTGTTGTACCGAGATGTTTATGGGACATCTGTTGTACCGAGATGTCTATGAGACAACTGTTGTACTGAGATGTTTATGGAACAACTGATAAACTGAGATGTTTGTAGGACAATGGTTATACTAAGATGTTTATGAAACAGCTATTGTACTGAGCTGTTTATGGGATAACTGTTGTACTGAGATGTTTATGGGACAACTGTTGTACTGGGATGTTTATGGAACAACTGTTGTACCAAGATGTTTATGAACAACTGTTGTACCAAGATGTTTATGGGACAACTGTTGTACTGAGATGTTTATGGAACAGCTGTTATACTGAGATGTTCATGGAACAACTGTTGTACCGAGATGTTTATGGGACAACTGTTATACTGAGATGTTCATGGAACAACTGTTGTACCGAGATGTTTATGGGACAACTGTTGTACTGAGATGTTCATGGAACAACTGTTATACTGAGATGTTCATGGAACAACTGTTGTACCGAGATGTTTATGGGACAATGGTTATACTGAGATGTTAATGGGATTTGTTCAGAACCTGTACATTCATTCATGGCTTGTCGCTGCAGGACCTTGCAGGACATTGAAGGACTTGTATATACATTCATGGCATAAAGACTGTGGTATCTGTGGTATTTTATTGTCTTGTGTAAATATACAACAGATTTGTACCAACTTCTCTGCAGAACTGGCAGATGATCATTACAATGACATGTGATTCACTTGTGTTCACAGAGAAATATAGAGAACTGGCAGATGATCATTACAATGACATGTGATTCACTTGTGTTCACAGAGAAATATAGGCTTTGGGTTGTACACACAAGGGTGTGAGTTGCACCTTGATAAATGATGGTTTAAAGTTGTACACATGTGAATATGAGCTTCAGTTGTGTACATGCATAAGTATGAATTTTGAAGATGTACAATATACACTGATAGTTGTATACGACTATTAATTAAGTACAGGGTTGTGTACACATAAATAAGGATATAAGCTATGTGTACACATGATGTGGGCTTATTGATTGATATAATATGGGCCTAGACTGGTTTGTACATATGGGCTAACATTTGAACACACATACAAATATATGTGGATATGGGCCTAGACTGGTTTGTACATATGGGCTAACATTTGAACACACATACAAATATATGTGGAGAGTTAAATGAACACATAAATACTGGCTTGGAGATGAGCATACACACAACCTGGGTACTTGAGTGTTCACATAAGGTGGGTTTAGAGTGACTCACCCCAGGAAGGTTAACCCGCTCAACAAACACCTGCAGAAGTCAGATGCGCCGGCCTAACGGTGCAAGAACGCAGCTCTGCTGTAAACAGGCAAAACGCAATCACGTCCGAAAAAACTCTTTGGATGAATGCAGAAGAAGAAGAAGAAGAAGAAGAAGAAGAAGAAGAAGAAGAAGAAGAGAAGAAGAAGAAGAAGAAGAAGACGAAGAAGAAGAAGAGTGACCCACAAACAAGCCCTGCAGGAGGCACCCGCTGTGGGTCTACAAAGTGCCAGGATCCTAACATATTATAGGCCTGAGTGCATGCAGGAACAGACAGTCTTTCCCTCTCTTAGCGGACAATGAGCCCAGGCATCGAACCCTCGTCCGCACAACCTCCTACCCATGACACTAATTCACCTGTTGTAATCTACAAGTCTTGTGTAGTATGTTGCAACCACACTAATGACCGTTGGTCACAGACGAGGCAACTTTATGTTCAGCACAGTTTGCCATTGGAAGTCACTGGGGCTGCGGGGTGAAACTTTCAGTTCTCTGACAGTAGGGTAGAACGTGCATTCCTACACTGGTCAATTGGACTTAACGATGAGTTCTCAGTCAGATAGATAACTACTGAATGTAAAATTACTGAGTAAATCACACCTGGGGTTGGGGTTGGTTGCAACATCCTGCAAAGAACACGCCACATTTATAATGTGTCATTGCTTTCTGGTCAAGTGACCTGCAGGTGGAGTCCAGCGTAAAGAACACGCCACATTTATAATGTGTCATTGCTTTCTGGTCAAGTGACCTGCAGGTGGAGTCCAGCGTAAAGAACACGCCACATTTATAATGTGTCATTGCTTTCTGGTCAAGTGACCTGCAGGTGGAGTCCAGCGTAAAGAACACGCCACATTTATAATGTGTCATTGCTTTCTGGTCAAGTGACCTGCAGGTGGAGTCCAGCGTAAAAGTGACCAGCATATGGAGTCAAGTGTACACAAAAAATATACACTCAGAGACGGGAGTACACATAATATGGATTTAGAGTTCAGTGTCATCATCACGCACCTTGCAAGATGGCGTACACATTCATGTCTCTCCACAGATCTCGGTCCTCGGTGTTCTGGGTCAACTCTGCTGACAATATTCCTTCATGCCACCATTTCAGTCCATCCAGCATCATTTCTCTTGGCCTGCTTCTTCTCCCACTGATCTTTCCAGCTGTCACGATATTCTCCAGTGCCTCTCTTCCAAAGGATGATGTTTGTCTCTTTCTTATAGTTGTTATCTCTCTGAAAATCTCTCTGAATGCTTTTGGAATTCATCATGACACCTGGGAGACTGCAGCCAGAGACCAAAATTCATGGCGTGCATCATTACGCAAAGGTGCAGTCATGTGTGAGACAACCAGGACTGCAAAAGCTGTGAAGAAAAGACAGGACAGAAAAACCACTGCAGGAAATCCTCCTCCAGAAACATCAAGCATTCTTTGTCCACATTGTCAATGAACATTTCGAGCCAAAACAGGCCTTATCATCCATCTTACTCACGGCTCCACACTTTCAACCCCACTGGATGAAATGAATGGTCATCATCATTCTTGATGGACAAACATCATCATCAACATATAGTTGTATATGATGCTCTAGTTTCATTAGCTTCTTCCTATATATACCCAAACATACAGACTCAGACATCCAGCCATCTTGGAACTCATGGCTGCAAACTTTCAACCCCAATGGATTAAATGAATGGTCATCATCATTCTTGATGGACAGACACCATATAATTTGATGGATATCTACAACTAGGATGTCATCCCCCAATTACGGACCCAGTAATAGATCAAGCCGATGTGACTAAAGCGGATCATTAGTATCCAGAATCAGCAGACAGGGCATGGGTCAAGTAAAGCACAGGAATCTCGTGATCCTATCTGTCAGGTGTCGAAGCCACGAAGCAGCTCATGAGTCGCAGCAACAAAGAGGCTCGCATGTATTTGTCGACCAGACAATGAGATTGCTGCCTCGTAAAGGCAAAGCCTCGCCTGAAGAAACACTGCAGCCCCCACAAGTGTGACAGTCTGGCTTCAATACTCAATGTTTACAGATATATGCAAATAGGGGCAGTTCTGGTAGAAGGTGCAGAGTTTGATCCCAGCACAGTCTGGTCAATGAGACTGACCAGCATAGGCTTAGAAGGTGCAGAGTTCGATCCCAGCACAGTCTGGTCAATGAGGCTGACCAGCATAGGCTTAGAAGGTGCAGAGTTTGATCCCTGCATGAGGTTGGGAATTTCCCCAAGAATCATTGGTGTTCAATGATATCACATGTCCACCTGATATCATGGGTCATCATCATCAAGTGCCATGCCTGCTAGCATAGGCGTCCATGTCTCTCCACAGATCTCGGACTTTGGTGTTCTGGATCAACTCTGCTGATGACATTCCTCCATGCCATCATCTCAATCCATCCAGCATCATTTCTCTTAATCTGCCTCTCCCTTTCTTCACCCTGATCGTGGGTAGTCAAAATAAAAACTAACCTCAAACAAGGTCAACAAAAACAGCAGTTCTCGGGTATCAGGATCTACATGACGGATTTATAACTATCCTGTCACCTGTTCCAAGGCCACAAATAGCCACAAACATCACAATCCCGACTCACTGCACATTTCTTTACACAACAGAGGAAGCAGACATATGGACAAGGTCATAAGGATATGACATCCGGGTGTTGCCCGACTGATTGTGATATCTATGGGTTATGACATCCATGGACAGTGTTTGACTTGTTAGGATATCCATGTGAGATGTCTTTGATTCAAACATCCATGGATAATGTCTGATTATGATATCCACAAGTGATGTATTTGGCTATTAAATCAATGGATGGATGTCCGACTAATTAAGATATTAATGGATAATATCTCATGATAATATCTATGGATGTCTTTGGCTATGATATCCATGGATGGTGTTTAATTCAATTTCAATGAGTGATATCTTTGGCTGTGATATGCATGGATGATGTCTTTGGCTATGATATCCATGGATGATGTCTCATGAAATAGACAGATTTTTCATTATGATATCCACGGATGATGTCTCACTGTGATGTCTGATTGATTATGATGTCCATGACAGATGTTTGTCTTTTTAAGACTAGCTCTTTTGTTCACTTGGTTACATGATATATTTAAGGCTACTGAATTAACTTACATAATAGATCTTATGATGAAACATACAAAATACCATCCACATAAATGGGACATCATAAATATAAATACATATGTAAAATATATGCTGTCAATACAAACAATACAAAAAATACTAGGTTTATTATACAGGGGGAAAACAACCGGATTAAAGGAGATAATAAATAAGAAACATTACATGGAACAATTAAATTAAAATAGAAAACTGAGCAAAATTGTAATACAGTGAAATCTCACATGGCGTTTGCAACTCATAAGGTGAAAGTGGCTTTCAGAATGTATCACAAATCATTCATGGAGATTGCAGATGGACTATGGCAATATTTCAGTGAATGAGGCTGACTTTATGGCTGCGGTCTGGTCAATGAGGCTGACTTTATGGCAGCAGTCTGGTCAATGAGGCTGACTTTATGGCAGCGGTCTGGTCAATGAGGCTGACTTTATGGACAGCGGTCTGGTCAATGAGGCTGACTTTATGACAGCGGTCTGGTCAATGAGGCTGACTTTATGGCAGCGGTCTGGTCAATGAGGCTGACTTTATGACAGCGGTCTGGTCAATGAGGCTGACTTTATTGCAGCAGTCTGGTCAATGAGGCTGACTTTATGGTAGTACTCTGGTCAATGAGGCTGACTTTATGACAGCGTTCTGGTCAATGAGGCTGACTTTATGGCAGCAGTCTGGTCAATGAGGTTGACTTTATGGTAGTGCTCTGGTCAATGAGGCTGACTTTATGGCAACAGTCTGGTCAATGAGGCTGACTTTATGGCAGCAGTCTGGTCAATGAGGCTGACTTTATGACAGCGGTCTGGTCAATGAGGCTGACTTTATGGTAGTGCTCTGGTCAATGAGGCTGACTTTATGGCAGCGGTCTGGTCAATGAGGCTGACTTTATGGCAACAGTCTGGTCAATGAGGCTGACTTTATGGCAACAGTCTGGTCAATGAGGCTGACTTTATGGCAGCAGTCTGGTCAATGAGGCTGACTTTATGGTAGTGCTCTGGTCAATGAGGCTGACTTTATGGCAGCAGTCTGGTCAATGAGGCTGACTTTATGGCAACAGTCTGGTCGTTGAGGATAACTTTATGGCAGCAGTCTTGTCAATGAGGATAACTTTATGGCAACAGTCTGGTGAATGAGGATAACTTTATGGCAGCAGTCTTGTGAATGAGAATAACTTTATGGCAGCAGTTTTGTCAATGAGAATAACTTTATGGCAGCAGTCTGGTCAATGAGGCTGACTTTATGGCAAGTCTGGTCAATGATAACTTTATGGCAGCAGTCTTGTCAATGAGAATAACTTTATGGCAGTAGTCTGGTCAATGATAACTTTATGGCAGCAGTCTTGTCAATGAGAATAACTTTATGGCAGCAGTCTGGTCAGTTGAGGATAACTTTATGGCAGCAGTCTTGTCAATGAGAATAACTTTATGGCAGCAGTCTGGTCGTTGAGGATAACTTTATGGCAGCAGTCTTGTCAATGAGAATAACTTTATGGCAACAGTCTGGTCGTTGAGGATAACTTTATGGCAGCAGTCTTGTCAATGAGAATAACTTTATGGCAGCAGTCTGTCAATGAGGCTGTTTATGGTATCAATTTGATGAATGAGGCTGATTGCTTACGGCAGCAACAAGATTAATGAGGCTGAGTGGTTATGGTAGCAATAAGATTATTGAGGCTTATTGTTTATGGTAGCAATAAGATGAATGAGGTTGGCTATTTATGACTGTATTAAGATGAATGAGGCTGATTAAAACATGATGAAGAACAATTTATGCAGATGACTTAATACAAAACCTGGAATGCTATCAATGACAAATAATTTGAATCCTGTCAGGACACATAATGTCAATCATTGTGCCATATCAAGTTATGTCAATGATAATGTCATGTCAAGAGATGTTACAGATGCTGTCATGTCAAGTGTCATCACTGACTGTGACATAACAACAGATGTCACAGATGCTGTCATGTCAAGTGACAGTGACATCACTGACTGACATAACAAAAGATGTTACTGACTCTGTCTTGCCACGTAATGTACAGTATGCTAATCACTATGACAAATCTCAATGAATGAAGTGATAAGTCACACCACTATCTGTCTTAACCAGTGATATCAGAGATTACCCTATGACAAGTGGCAAGAAAACAAGTTTTGCATCCTGTACAACAACTCCAGTCCAACGCCAAAACAACACAGAATATTCAGCTAGTTATAGTATCTGAAATCCAACAGCAAAAAGACATAATGTACATTCAATTGTCCACGCAAGTACACTGATTGTTCCATTGAACATTTAAACAAGAGAACACAAAGTGTGGATAAGCTTGACAAAATTATAAATAAATTCACATGTATGTTTTTGGCACTGATGGAAGAAGAAAGAAGAAAAGACTAGAGGACACACTAGACAACATACAAATTGAAAGCTAAAGTTACCCGCTGAGATTCGAACCTATCACCTCCGAATGATGACATGGGATGCTAACGATAGAAGGGCTTGGAGTGAGTGCAAGTCAATGTTTTAATGGGGATATAGGACAAATACAAGAACTACATTAAGGCATAATACTAACTAATATTGACTAATATTATGCTTTAATGTAGTGACTTTGTTGTCATGTCCATTTTTTGGTGAAGTTTATTTTTTGTTTATATTTGCTGATGAAGATTTGTCAACACAATATTCTCTACCGTTTGTAAGTGTAATTTTGTAAAGCTGGTCTAGACTTTGTGTTGTCTGAATGCTTATATTTCCACAGCTTGACTGAAGTTAATCCCATTGTATTTACACATTTAACCACATTCCACATACAGCACAATGACTGTTTCATGTTTGGCTCTTTCCCTCCCACCCGTTCATCACAACCCTGGCCTAAGTATTCACAATGCTGCATGTCAATTTAGCAACATTTCAAACAGAATATGGGATTAATTTCACAGCTATGACTTATCAAGAACACAGAAGATTAATGGTTGTGGAGCAATGTTGTCACCTATACTGTCTAAGAAAGCATACAATGATGACCACATGGCATGGCTTTAAGATTGACTGGAAATATTCTAAAGAAATAGAGGAAGACCCAAAAATCACACAGAGAAGCAGAGACAGAAATCAACAAAATGAGGAGGATTTGCACAGAGCTGCATGGGGTAGCTAAAGATAAGCCGGCGTGGAGCCAGTTGGTTCAGGGCTGATGTCCCAATGGGGGAGAAAGGGCGAAAGAAACAGAAATATTCAAAATCTCCCACAATGAAATCAAAAGCCAGCAAACTCAGCTCCAGAGGGGAGGGAGAGAGGTGTCTACAAGTCTCCCACAGCTCCACAGGGGAGGGAGAGATGTCTACAAGCTTCCCACAGCTCCAGGAGAGGGAGAGATGTCTACAAGCCTCCCACAGCTCCAGGGGATTGAGAGGTTTCTACAAGCCTCCCACAGCTCCAGGGGAGGGAGAAATGTGTCTACAAGTCTCTCACAGCTCCAGGGGAGGGAGAGATTCTACAAGCCTCCCACAGCTCCAGGGGAGGGAGAGATGTGTCTACAAGTCTCCAACAGCTCCAGAAGAGGGAGAGATGTGTCTACAAGTATCACACAGATCTAGGGGAGGGAGATGTCTACAAGCCTCCCACAGCAACAGGAGAGAGAGAGAGAGAGAGAGAGAGATATGTGTCTACAAGTCTCTCACAGCTCCAGGGGAGGAAGATGTCTACAAGCCTCCCACAGCAACAGGGGAGGGAGAGATGTGTCTACAAGTCTCCCACAGCTCCAGGGGAGGAAGAGATAAGTCTACAAGTATCACACAGCTCTAGGGGAGGGAGATGTCTACAAGCCTCCCACAGCAACAGGAGAGAGAGAGAGAGAGATGTGTCTACAAGTCTTCCACAGCTGCATGTTGACCTGGTGGTCTGATGTTCAAATCCCCATCAAGGCGGGCTGTTTATATTGACCTCTGCTTGCAGATGGACCCTGCCTAACAAGGGTGGCAGAGGATACCATGGAAAGTAAAAGCAGCAGGTATGTTGCTAACCATATCACAAATCTAGTGCTGATTGGTTGATACACATGTAGGGGCGAACCATATCACAAATCTAGTGCTGATTGGTTGATACACATGTAGGGGCGGAACCATATCACAAATCTAGTGCTGACTGGTTGATACACATGTAGGGGCGGAACCATATTACAAATCTAGTGCTGATTGGTTGATACACATGTAGGGGTGGAACTGCATACCCAGTTTGCCTCGAGATGTGTAGAGAGGTGGGGGGGGGGGGGGTGTGTGTGTGAGAGAAATAGAAAAGGAAAGAAGTGGGGTTTGCGTGGTCTCGAGGTATGGTGTCCGCCTCGAGTGCTGGAGGTCCCGGGTTCAAGTACCGGTGAGGACCGGGATTTATTTCACGTGGACTTCTAGTAATAAAATTTCCCCTGGTCTCTGGGTAGTGAGATTGGACGTGTGTATTGTTGCACACATAAAAAATCCCTTGGCAGTTGGAAATCGAAAAAAGAGTAGCCTAACGGCACTGCCTGGGCAATATTTTGAGTTTAAAATCTACCCAAAGTATTTCAGGATCCTCGCCGGTGCTATAGTTTGTGCACTGAGCTTCTCCAGACTCAGGTTTAAGTTAGGAGGAGAATGGAGCACTTATGGGTTACACCCGTGTGCCGTGATGTTGATCCAACGACTAAACTAAACTAAACTAGAAAAGGAAAGAAACAGAGACAGACAGACAGAGAGAGAGAGAGAGAGAGAGAGAGAGAGAGAGAGAGAGAGAGAGAGAGAGAGAGAGAGAGAGAGAGAGAGAGAAAGGGGGGAGGTATTCATCTCTGTCTGTAATTCTCTTCTACCTGCCATCTGGATTCCAGACAAGAGAGTGTCTAGTTATATTGTCCTCAGTGGATGCCCTATCCAGTGCCAGTGTCTTTTCCTCACCTCCTGGTTCACTGGGATTTGCTCAGCTCTCTCCATGAGCTCCACATTGGTGATTCTGTCATATGTCATGTCATTTTAACCCCACTATTCTGTCATATGTCATGTCATTTTAACCCCACTATTCTGTCATATGTCATGTCATTTTAACCCCACTATTCTGTCATATGTCATGTCATTTTAACCCCACTATTCTGTCATATGTCATGTCATTTTAACCCCACTATTCTGTCATATGTCATGTCATTTTAACCCCACTATTCTGTCATATGTCATGTCATTTTAACCCCACTATTCTGTAATATGTCATGTCATTTTAACCCCACTATTCTGTAATATGTCATGTCATTTTAACCCCACTATTCTGTCATATGTCATGTCATTTTAACCCCACTATTCTGTCATATGTCATGTCATTTTAACCCCACTATTCTGTCATATGTCATGTCATTTTAACCCCACTATTCTGCGCAAGCACAAATCAGTAAATGTTTATAGTTTATTTATAATTCTGTGAGTTGTTCTCCACATTTCTGACCCATACAGTAAATACCGATTTAACATTGAAGTTAACAATTCTAAGTTTGGTGTTCTGACCCATACAGTAATACCGATTTAACATTGAAGTTAACAATTCTAAGTTTGGTGCTAAGTCTAAGAACTGATGTTGCCAGAGAATAAATACACAGTATAAATGGCAACTGTCAATACCAGATTTCTTCAGTGTTGTTCTGACCAAATGTAAAAAAATATGAGAACACATTATACAATGGTTGGGATTCAATGAAATAAGTTAACAACACACTACATGTTGTACAGCGTTGACAGAGAATCAAAGAACAAAAAATACTGGAAAACAACAGGAATGTTCAGATGCCGTTGAACAAAACATCTGGACAAGTTTACCATGGAATGTTCAGATGTGGTTGAACAAAACATCAATATGCTGTATTTTGTAAATATTTGTGTTCATATATGGCTTACTGACAACAATCATGTGAGTAACATATTCTGCATGCTTTTCCCTTCATTGTTTTGTTTATTTAACTAAAATCGGTTGACTAACACCTTATTTGTGATGTTTTTACTAACGCAACCCGAAATTTTACCGACCCTGAAAAAATCTTGCCCGTTCAGGGCTAAAAAACGGACAAGCATCTGCCCTGTAAAGGGTTACCAAGGAATGTTCAGATGTGGTTGAACAAAACATCTGGACAAGTTTACCATGGAATGATGTAGTGGAATAATTATACACGTCAACGCAAAAGTAAAATACAAATCTGGAATGCATAACACAAAAAGATATACAAGTCCAGGATCCTTCAACACGCCTAAAGTTGCACAGGGCTACATCCATATTTGTATAGACTGATCGGCACTCGTTGGGTGATGTGGTTACTATTCAGCCATATGTTTATAGACTAAATGAAGAGAAAGGAGGAGGAGGAACAGGAACACAGAGAAGGAGAAGAAGAAGTAGAGGAAGGAGGAGAAGAAGAAGTAGTGGACGGAGGAGGAGGAGGAGAGAAGAAGAAGAAGAAAAAAAAGAAGAAGAAGAAGAAGAAGGAGGAGGAGGAGGAAGAAGGAGGAGGAGGAAGGAGGAGGAGGAGGAGGAGAAAGAAGAAAAAGATGAGGAAGGAGGAGGAGGAGGAAGAGAAGAAGAAGAAGAAGAAGAAGAAGAAGAAGAAGAAGAAGAAGAAGAAGAAGAAGAAGAAGAAGAGGAAGAAGAAAAAACACATCACAGAAATACAACACAGGGCTGCATTAGGAGGAGGAGGAGGAGAAGTAGGAGGTGTGAGAAGTAGGAGGAGAAAGAGGAGCAGAAGAAGAAGCAGGTGGAAGAGGAGCAGGAGGAGGAGGGGGAGAAAAACAACAACAACAACAGCAGTAGCAAGAGGTAGGAGGAGGTGGACAGAGTATCATAAAGATGTTTGTTTGGTTCAGCAAAATGATTACAAATCTCAACAGGATTACCTTCAGCACCACATACAACATGGCACTACAACATACAACAACACATGGGAGCAGAGAAACCCAGCGATGACCACGTCTGTGCATAACTCAGCTACACCTGGTTTCATTCATCTTAGGAACTGTACAGATTTTCACCTAACCTCAGACAAGAAAGGAAAAAAAAAAAGACCCGGAGGGCCCACTTTGTCATCCCATATGTTAAAAATCCCTTGGCAGTTACACACTGATAAGAGCAAGCCCAATAGATTGCTGTCCAGGCTGTATTCCAAAATGGGAAACTTGATCACACAAAACATGTGTGATACTGGTATAGAAACATCTGGATCCTTGCCAGCGCTGCAGGTTTCCTGCACTGTGTGATCTATATACTCTGTGTGATCTATGAAAGGAGACCACAGCACTTATGTAGATATCTGTGTGCTATGATAGTGTTCCTTAACCTATAAACCAAAATAAGTAATTCACAGAAAAACAACATGAAAGTACAAAGACAACATACAAGACAAGAACACTTTACACAAATGAAAGTACAAAGTAGCGTACAGGACAAGAACACTTTACACAAATATTGGCAAAACCTTAGTGCTGCGAGCTATTGCACGGTTATGTCGTGAGTGATTCCCTGAAGCATCAGCATAATCACATCAGTCCATCACTAACACTCAGCATATGTACACACAGAAACCACAAACTAGAGTTGCACGATTTGTTGCCTGGCATACTTTGCTGAATCTCGTCAGGTGCATCCTGCAGAGTTACATATCATGTGAAGTGGTTGAAATCACCGTGAGGACAACAAACGGTCCACATTCAAACAATACCTGTGATTGTATGTTTTGGTAGTTCATCCAAAGTATTAGTAATTTATTAACTTCACATCATATATAACTCTGCAGTTTGCACACATTGCTTATGGTTCCGTGGTTGACTTTCACTAAAGGAATATGTTGTTTTGAAGTCAGCACGTTCCTAACATGACATATTGTCACTTATCACATTGCTGACAGCTGACACAATGTTACTTACAAGAATACTGACATGTGGCATTAGAATCTGGCACAAGGCTGACACTGATCATACTGACATTTCACACACTGACTTTTGGCACATGGAAATTTGGTATACGGCTGACAAATGACATATCAGAATTTGGTACAATGCTGACATTTGGCACACAATCGATAGATAATATGTTGTTATGTAGCACAAGGTTGAAAGTACATGATTTGGCACACAGCTTACAGATGACACATTTGGTACAAAACTTACAGAGTGACACATTTAGTACAAAGCTAACAGATGACACATTTAGTACAAAGCTAAAAGATGACACATTTGGTACAAAACTTACAGATGACATATTTGGTACAAAGCCTACAGATGACACATTTGGTACAAAGCTTACAGATGACACAATTGGTACACAAAGCTTACAGATGACACAGTACCATTTGGTACAAAGCTAACAGATCACATACTACCATATGGTACAAAGCTTACAGATAATAGTAGCATTTGGTACAAATCTACTGGCTGGTACAAGCTTGACAGTTATCTCACTACCATTTTACGTATGACATGTCAAACTACACAACACAGCTTACTATTAGTACATCACACATGTGGGGAGATTGTTCTAGGGTGTGTGTGGGGAAAACAGTATATACGGCTGTATGTGGAGAGAATGTATATTGGTATATGTGCAGAGATTGTATATTGCTATTTGTGGAGAGATTGTATACTGCTATATGTGGAGAGATTGTATATGGATATGTGTGCAGAGATAGTATATGGATATATGTGGTGAGATAGTACATTGATATATGTGGAGAGATTGTATATTGATATATGTGGTGAGATTGTATATGGATATGTGTGCAGAGATTGTACATGGGTTAAGTGGTGAGACTTTACGAGACTAGAACAAGCTAGAGCTATTCGGGTAGGGAACCACATCTAACACTGCCACACTAATGAGACTAGAATAAGCTAGAACTATTCAGGTAGGGAACCACATCTAACACTGCCACACTAATGAGAAGTGGACCCTAGACCACTGTGTTGGCAAGTGATCACTCTAACCATGTAACCATGAAGTCACCACTTCAGTAACAATATCAGAGTATGCCATTTTAACAACTTCCATGACACACACACCCCTCCCCCCCAACTGGCATGAGTGCTGGGTTGTACGGGTCAGACAAATAACCCTGTCTACTCTGGGGATAGAACAGGACCTTTGTCCTGGCAGGCATGTGCACTAATGACTATGCCACCATGACTCCTGCCTGCATAATAATACATGGTGCAGGGACATGTAAACACAGAATATAATACGGCTTTCCTGAAGTATTATATAATATGACGTGACAGAAAATCACGTACACTTGCTAACAGAGATTACTATCCTCCATTTAATATCATACGGTTGTTAATCATAAACATGATAATTTTTCTTCCTCTTCTTCATTCCTAAATTGAGGGGAGTGTGGCGTGAGGCCTAGTTATGATCCCTACAAGATCAGTGTTTGCGGCTTCGGCATGCAAGTGTGCAAGGTCTGCTCCAACAACCACTGCAAGGGAGGAGGAGGAGGGAGAAGAGAAGTAGGAACAGGAGTAGATGAAGTAGTATTGTCTTACCTAAATCATGAAAACATCAACACATATCTACATAAAGAACAGAGTACTGCAGGATATCTACAGCAAAAGTACAAGATACAGTAATATTTGTAGAATACAGCTTTGTTTTAAAAACATACAATCATGTCAGCAAAGTTCCACGTCAGCAAAGTTCCACGCATGTTGTTACCTTTCATTATTGTGGATGATCCCCAGATAAAGCTGGGGACATAACTGAAGTTGTAAGATACACCTTGGGACATAACTGATGGTGTAAGATAAACCTGGGGACATAACTAAATTTGTAAGATAAACCTGGGGACATAATTGAAGTTGTAAGATAAACCTGCGGACATAATTGAAGTTGTAAGATAAACCTGGGGACATAATGGAAGTTGTAAGATAAACCTGGGGACATAATGGAAGTTGTAAGATAAACTGGGGACATAACGGAAGTTGTAAGATAAACATGGGGACATAACTGGAGCTTGTAAGATAAACACAGGGACATAACTTGAGTTGTAAGATAAACCTGGGGACATAACTGGAGTTGTAAGATAAACCAGGGGACATATTTGATTTTTAAGTTCAATAAAGGGACATAACTAGAATTGCAAGTTAAACAAGGAAAAATAACTGAATTATCAGACAAATCATGGAACATGACTGAAATTACAAGATAAACCAGGAAACTAACCTGGAATTGTAAGACAAACCAGGGAACATAACTGCAACTGTAAGACAAACCAGGGAACATAATTGGAATTGTAAGACAAATCAGGGAACATAACTGATGATGATGTTTAAATCAACAATAACTTAAAGTGGAATTGGTCAAGAACACAACGGCAAGTGACAGAAAAAAAAAAGTGGCAGCCTGGCCAGGAGCATCTGGGTGTAGACTTCACTAGAGAAAAACAAACAAACTTGTGTACAGTCTGGCAACATGAATAAATAAATAGGCTAGCAAAGTGGATGATCTGGCCTGTGGGAGAATTGTACACATCGGATAATGTAACACGTGATAATGGGAGATGTGAATAATAGGACACACTCATTAACGGGACAAGCTGGATAATGTGACACATTGGATAATGGGATACGTGGATAGTGTGACACACTCAATGATGGAACATACTAAATGATGAGGCACAGATAATAATGTGACAATAACAGGACATAATGGATAATGTGACAATAACAGGACATAATGGATAATGCTGACAATAACAGGGCATTGTGGATATGGCAATAATGGGACCATATTACAATAACAGGACATAATGGGACAATGTGACAATAACAGGACATAATGGATAATGTGACAATAACAGGACATTGTGGATAATATTACAATAACAGGACATAGTGGATAATGTGACAATAACAGGACATAATGGATAATATTACAATAACAGGACATAGTTGATAATGTGACAATAACAGGACATAGTGGATAATGTGACAATAACAGGACATAATGGATAATATTACAATAACAGGACATAGTGGATAATGTGACAATAACAGGAGATAATGGATAATGTGACAATAACAGGACATAGTGGATAATGTGACAATAACAGGACATAATGGATAATGTGACAATAACAGGACATAATGGATAATGTGACAATAACAGGACATAATGGATAATGTGACAATAACAGGGCATTGTGGATATGGCAATAATGGGACCATATTACAATAACAGGACATAATGGGACAATGTGACAATAACAGGACATAATGGATAATGTGACAATAACAGGACATTGTGGATAATATTACAATAACAGGACATAGTGGATAATGTGACAATAACAGGACATAATGGATAATATTACAATAACAGGACATAGTTGATAATGTGACAATAACAGGACATAGTGGATAATGTGACAATAACAGGACATAATGGATAATATTACAATAACAGGACATAGTGGATAATGTGACAATAACAGGAGATAATGGATAATGTGACAATAACAGGACATAGTGGATAATGTGACAATAACAGGACATAATGGATAATGTGACAATAACAGGACATAATGGATAATGTGACAACAACAGGACATTGTGGATAATATTACAATAACAGGACAGTGGATAATGTGACAATAACAGGACATAATGGATAATGTGACAATATTACAATAACAGGACATAGTGGATAATGTGACAATAACGGGACACAATGGATGATGTGACCATAAAGGGACATAGTAGATAATGTGACAACAGGAAATAGTGGACAATGGGACAGTGTGACAATAACAGGACATAGTGGATAATGTGATAATGACAGGGCAAAGTGGATAATGTGACATTAACAGGACAGAGGATAATGTGACAATAACGGGACAATGTCACAATAACAGGGCATAGTGGATAATGTTACGATAACAGGACATAGTGGATAATGTGACAATATCAGGACATAGTGAATTATGTGACAATGACAGGGCAAAGTGGATAATGTGACATTAACAGGACAGAGGATAAGGTGACAATAACGGGACAATGTCACAATAACAGGACATAGTGGACAATGTCACAATAACAGGACATAGTGGATAATGTCACAATAACAGGACATAGTGGATAATGTCACAATAACAGGACATAGTGAATTATATGACAATAATGGGACATAGTGGATAATGTAACAACAAAGAGACACGGTAGATTATGTGACAACAGGACCTAGTGAACATTGGGATAATGTGACAATCACAGGACATATTGGATAATGTGACACACTCAATAATGAAACAAACGATGATATGCCACATTAGTAATGTGAAACATTGGATAATGTAACATGCTGGATACTGTGAGATGCTGGATGAGCCAGCATATTTTGGTGTAATGCTTCACAAATGAAACAACAACGCTAGAGGTAGATGATTGTATGTAAAGCTACAGTTTGGGAGCATGTGCTCATCTCCCACAATCTATGCGGCATTCATACAAACACATCACACACATTTCTTAGACTGTTTGCAAAATAAACAAGATGAATTCAGACAAGATGAATTCAGACAAGATGAATTCAGAAAACGAGATGAACTCAACAAGATAAATTCAGAAAACAAGATGAATTCAACAAGATATAGTCAGAAAATAAAATGAATTCACCAAGATGAATTCAGACAAAAAGATGAATTAAACAAGATAAATTCAGAAAACAAGATGAATTCAGAAAAAAGATGAATTCAACAAGATGAATTCAACAAGATGAATTCAGAAAACAAGATGAATTCAGAAAACAAGATGAATTCAGAAAACAAGATGAATTCAAAAGAAAAACTTGGTTTGAAATGGCAAGTAAGTATGCAAAAGGCCCGTGATCCTGCCATCGAAAGTGTACCAAGTCTATGGTGCTATATGCCCAAAGGCTGACAGATTGGCTGCTGCTGCAGCTCTGGGGAGGGGAGGTACTGGACGGTACAAATCATGTGGTCAAAACTCTCTGGGATGGGCTGGAGAGGGCAGCTGAGTTGATGGAGTATCCATATCTGGACAGACTGGCACAGAAGGGAATGAGTAGAGGGTGTGGATGGTACTCAAAGTGTACAGGAAAGGCCAGGTGGACATGTATTCACACTTCATTCATTCCATAAGTAGCATGCCCTTTGCAGAACCTAGCTCCCATAACGTTCCAGAAAACTTCCCGATCATAAGCAAGATGTCCCGTGTCTCATACACCCACCTGTAGATCATCCGCCACATCCTGCACCCATCTTGTCCTTGGCCTTCCTCTCTTCCTGGGCATATACTCTTCCATTATTGTTCTCTCCAAACTTTCATGACGTTTCAAGTGACCAAAATATTCCAATTTTCTTTGTTTTATCATCTTTAATAGCCAACCTTCTACAATATTCAGCTCTTGAAGTACGGATGCATTTGTTCTCTTCTTTACCCAAGATATTCTTATAACCCATCTATAACATTTATATTCAAAGGCATTTATGCTCTGTTCAGCTTGTTTTGTAAGTGTCCAGGTCTCACAGGTGTATTCACACTGCTACTGTAATAATCAGCACGGAAATTCTTTACAGAGATGGAACCTGTCTGGGAATGCCCGTAGTGCAGCGATAGTGATTCTGAATTTATTCAGTGCCGGAGGATAATATATCGCCAAATGTGATGTACCTATTTGGCCCGAAGGGCGTTATATCTCAGTTCTAGGGTTATCGTGTTATTTGTTTTGTTTCGCAGTACTTCCACAATTTTAATGCTCAGTGAATGGAAACTGACATGACAGTACCTGTTCCTTTGACTGTGTAGCATGCTTGGTCCAAACCTGTCTGTCTGTCTGGCACGGAGTCAGTTACATTCAGTATTCAGTATACTTAGACCACTGGGCACTTAACAAATGATGTGCTCAATATCACAGGCCCAACCTTCACTGTAGGCCGAGTCAGCCTGGCACAAATTTCCAGCTTCACAGGGAATTCAAACAGATGTCCACCGTGTCAGCAGACAAGTGTGCTAGTCATTGAACTAGAGCATATCCTTTTAAAATAGCACTGACTTTAAAGATATTAGCTACTGCGTAGTCAAGTGGTCACCACATGGCCCTGGTCAGAGGAACTAAAGAAATGGTCGGTGGTCGAGTTTTAAGTTAGACATTGATAAGATGGCAGAATAGACAGAGAAATAAAAAACAAATGTCAAAAAGCAAGAATGCTAATATATCAACTATCACCCATACTAAAACATCCAAATATACATGTGTCCGCAAAATGACAGATAATAAATAGCATTTTCACACCAACCCTATGCTACCAATGTCGAACATGGACATCATCCAAATCATACTTAAGCAAATCAACATCTGTGTGATGAGATGTCTGAGAATAGCTGCCAACTTAATTGTCCGGGATTGAGTAAGAAATATTATCAGACAGACAGGGGGATCAACACCTCATGCCAATTATATTGAAAGGCAGAAGATCAACTGGTTCGGCCACCTCTATAGCAAGCAATTCCATCAATTACCAGCGTTGGAGCTACATCAAAGAAGATCAAATACGAGACACAAAGAGGATACCTGAGAAGAAAATGGATTGACAACATCAAAGACTCAAGTTCATTCATTCATTCAGTAGCATGTCCTTTGCAGAACCTCGCTCCCATAACAACCTTCCGGAAAACCTCTCGATCATAAGCAAGATTTCCCGCGTCCGATACACCCATCTGGAGATCATCCGCCACATCCCTCACCCATCTTCTCTTTGGCCTTCCTCTTTCTCTCAAGTATTGTTGACAAATTACTAAACAAAGTGCTAAAGTCGAGAGGGTCGGCTTTATCGCACTAGGCACACACAATGGCCAGCCACTTGCCAAAAGCATTGCACAAAACAGCTCCAGCGAAGACCCCCAGGAGTCTGCGGACAAACCGCACTCATGCTTTGAACACTGCAGTCTGGGGAACAAATCCATGAACCACTGCTATCTAATGATATCGCATTTCCCTGATCTCTTGGGTAGTGACATGGCAACCTAGCCATCTCAGACAAGGGCCAAAGGTACAGACCACGTGAGCAAGCTGTGTCTGTCAAACATCCCACAGCAGTTGGGGATGGCAAAGAGTAGGCCATAAGACTCTGCCCTGGCAAATTGTTATGACAAGTCAGCCTATCCTCAGGTAGACAGTGGCCATTACTTGACAAATGCAAGCTGAAGTAAGACACCGTGAGCTCCGAGATGCAGGACTGGATGTGATGCATTCATCTTGACAGAGGGAGAAACCCACGACGTTCAGAGCATGAGGCAGACAGTCGAACCATTTGGCCACGCAGACCCCATGTAGATGTTGACAACCAGTACACAATGATGCATGTCCCCGCCAGACAATGTCGCATGTAACCATCAAACAATGTCGTATGTCACTGCCAGACAATGTCGCATGTCACCATCAATGTTACATGTCACCGCCAGACAATGTCACATGTCACCGCCAATGTCGCATGTCACCATCAGAAATGTCACATGTCACCATCAAACAATGTCGCATGTCACCACCATCAATGTTACATGTCACTGCCAGACAATGTCGCATGTCACCGTCAGACAATATTGCATGTCACCATCAGACAATGTTGCATGTCACCGCCAGACAATGTTGCATGTCACCGCCAGACAATGTTGCATGTCACCATCAGACAATGTTGCATGTCACCATCAGACAATATTGCATGTCACCATCAGACAATGTTGCATGTCACCATCAGACAATGTTGCATGTCACCGTCAGACAATGTCGCATGTCACCATCAGACAATGTTGCATGTCACCGTCAGACAATGTCACATGTCACCATCAGACAATGTCGCATGTCACCATTAGACAATGTTGCATGTCACCGTCAGACAATGTTGCATGTCACCATCAGACAATGTCGCATGTCACCATCAGACAATGTCACATGTCACCATCAGACAATGTTGCATGTCACTGTCAGACAATGTCGCATGTCACCATCAATGTTACATGTCACTGCCAGACAATGTCACATGTCACCATCAGACAATGTTGCATGTCACAGTCAGACAATGTCACATGTCACATGTCACCGTCAGACAATATCGCATGTCACCGCCAGACAATATTGCATGTCACCATCAGAAATGTCGCATGTCACCATCAGACAATGTTGCATGTCACAGTCAGCCAATGTCACATGTCACTGCCAGACAATATCGCATGTCACTGCCAGACAATGTCGCATGTCACCATCAGACAATGTTGCATGTCAAAGTCAGACAATGTCACATGTCACCATCAGACATTGTTGCATGTCACTGTCAGACAATGTCGCATGTCACCATCAGACAATATTTTATGTCACCATCAGACAATGTTGCATGTCACCATCAGACAATATTGCATGTCACCATCAGACAATATCACATGTCACCATCAGACAATATCACATGTCACCATCAGACAATATCGCATGTCACCGCCAGACAATATTGCATGTCACCATCAGAAATGTCGCATGTCACCATCAGACAATGTTGCATGTCACAGTCAGCCAATGTCACATGTCACTGTCAATGTCACTGCCAGACAATATCGCATGTCACTGCCAGACAATGTCGCATGTCACCATCAGACAATGTCACATGTCACAGTCAGACAATGTCACAGTCAATGTCACATGTCACCATCAGACAATGTTGCATGTCACTGTCAGACAATGTCGCATGTCACCATCAATGTTGCATGTCACCATCAGACAATATTGCATGTCACCATCAGACAATATTGCATGTCACCATCAGACAATGTTGCATGTCACCATCAGACAATATCGCATGTCACCATCAGACAATATTGCATGTCACCATCAGACAATATCACATGTCACCATCAGACAATGTCGCATGTCACCATCAGACAATATTGCATGTCACCATCAGACAATATCGCATGTCACCATCAGACAATGTTGCATGTCACCATCAGACAATGTCGCATGTCACCATCAGACAATATTGCATGTCACCATCAGACAATATTGCATGTCACCATCAGACAATGTCGCATGTCACCAACAGACAATGTTGCATGTCACCGTCAGACAATGTCGCATGTCACCATCAGACAATGTTGATGTCACCGTCAGACAATGTCGCATGTCACCGTCAATGTTACATGTCACTGCCAGACAATGTCACATGTCACCATCAGACAATGTCGCATGTCACCATCAGACAATGTCACATGTCACCATCAGACAATGTTGCATGTCACCGTCAGACAATGTCGCATGTCACCATCAATGTTACATGTCACTGCCAGACAATGTCACATGTCGCCATCAGACAATGTTGCATGTCACCGTCAGACAATGTCGCATGTCACCATCAGACAATGTCGCATGTCACCATCAGACAATGTTGCATGTCACCGTCAGACAATTTCGCATGTCACCATCAATGTTACATGTCACTGCCAGACAATGTCACATGTCACCATCAGACAATGTTGCATGTCACATTCAGACAATGTCACATGTCACCGTCAGACAATATCGCATGTCACCGCCAGACAATATTGCATGTCACCATCAGAAATGTCGCATGTCACCATCAGACAATGTTGCATGTCACAGTCAGACAATGTCACATGTCACCGTCAGACAATATCGCATGTCACCGCCAGACAATATTGCATGTCACCATCAGACAATGTCGCATGTCACCATCAGACAATGTCACGTCACCGCCAGACAATGTCGCATACCACCGTCAGACAATGATCAAGACAGTTGTCGCATGATACCGTAGATGACTTGCACAAATGATGTGTAACCAGATGTGACGACACACCTGGAAAGAAGAATGAAGAACAAGGAAGATACATTCTTTCAAAACTGTCCTGGGTGCAGTAGTTAATACGCTCACAAACCAACAAAGTGGCCATGCATTCTTTTATATAAAAAGACCTGATGTCCCAACCCTCCGGGCACACTCCGAGGTGTTGTCTCCTGTTGTACATGTTGCTGTGTGTGGTGTAAGGTGTCATCCCAATAGTGGTCTGGCTAAATCCACCCAGACTCAAAGAATAGGTACTCTAGGAAATGACAGGCAGCCATCAGAACAATGACTACGTAGGCCCCTGTTTGAAGTTCAATGGTCAGATAAAAGGGTCAAATATCATATATATCCTATCTTCTGTAAGGACATATCAGTGTGCTTACCATGTTTCAGTTGCCTTGTTGAAGATGGACCCATGGAATGCACTACTAGCTTATAACTTCTTGGAAAATGTCAGAAATATATCATTCCTCCCTGTGACGTATCAGAAAATCATTTCTCCCTAGAATATATCAGATGACCACTTCTTTCTAGAATAGACCAAATAAGTATTTCTCCCTAGAAAATGTCAAATAATCATTTCTCCTTATAGCATAGCTGAAAATCATCTCAATCTAGAACATATTATATAATCAAATTTCCCCAGAACATATCAAAAACTTCTTTCTCCCTATAATAAATTAGAGAATAATTTCTCCCAAAACATATCATAAATTAATTTCTTCCTCAAATAACCATTTCTCCCTAGGAGATATCAGAAATTCGTTTCTATCTAGAAAATGTCAAAAATGTATTTTCCCCTAAACATACCAGATAATCATTTCACCCCTAAAACATATCAGAAAGTCATTTCACCTCAGAACATACTCAAAAACTCATTTCTCACTAGAATATATAAAAAGTTAGTTGCATATCCTTTACAGGTCATCACAGTCAACCCCAGCATTTTTTTTTGATGTTTGTGATTTCTTGGCAAGTTTACGTTCAGTAGTTTGCCACTGCTTTCTGAACGACTGGCACTCATACTATTGAATGAAAACCAATGGAAGGCAGTCTGCTGCCAAATCGACAGCAGCTGTGTTTCGAACATGGTATGCAGGATTATGAATTGCATTCGTAACACCTTTGCACAGAACTGGCACTAGAACATATAGGAAAAAAAAAATAATTTCTACCTAAAAAAACATCAAAAACTAATTTCTATTTAGAACATATCAGAAACATATAAATTCTCTTTAGAACACATCAAAAACACAAAGCTTCTCATTAGAACATATTAGAAACACATAACTTACCCCTAGAAAATGTTAACATGAGATAATTTCTCCTCAGAACATGTTAGCAACACATACTTTCTCCCCAAAACATCAAAAACATATACACCCTTCTTTGAACATTTCAGAATTGCCAACAATAATGTTCAAGAATTATATAATCTCTCCTTTGTATGTACAGGAATCACATACTTCCTTCCTGGATTTATCAAAATCATCTGCTTTGAATGTCCAGGAATCACATGGGTATCCATGTAAGAAACGTACAAAAACTTTGTCAAATATTTGGGAACCACGTAGTTAGATGGGACTAGTATCAAACATGAGACATGACAACATGGCAACTAACGAACGACAGACTGTGTCCAGCTCCTGGCTGGCTATCGCTGGGAGTGCACCGGCCAGAAGTGACCACGCACTGTAAATCTTTCGGCCACACCGACATTTGTCCAGTCTCTGTGTAAGTGGGTGAGGCTGAAATTGTGGTTATACACCGTGTTTCCTAGAGGTGTGGTCATTCCACGAAGCCAAACACTTCCACGACTTGGCAACTGGAGAAACAACGTCAATTCTCTGTCAGTAAATACACAGACAAAATGCTTTCAAATAGAAAATAAACAACAAAATGCTTTCTCTGTGTAGCTGCAAGACTGTTGGTTTCCCCCGACCTCCCACATCAATATAGTACATGCTATAAACATTCTAGCAGTCAGCAAGACTGTTGGTTTCCCCTGGCCTCCCACATCAATATGCTATAAACATTCTAGCAGTCAGCAAGGCTGTTGATTTCCCCTGGCCTCCCACATCAATATGCTACATGCTATACACATTCTGGACGTCAGCAAGAATGTTGGTTTCCCCTGGCCTCCCACATCAATATGGTACGTGCTATATAAACATTCTAACAGTCAGCAAGAGTGTTGGTTTCCCCTGGCCTCCCACATCAATATGGTACATGCTATACACATTCTAGACGTCAGCAAGAATGTTGGTTTCCCCTGGCCTCCCACATCAATATGGTACGTGCTATAAACATTCTAGCAGTCAGAAAGTCTGTTAGTTTCCCCTGGCCTCCCACATCAACATGCTATATAAACATTCTAACAGTCAGCAAGAGTGTTGGTTTCCCCTGGCCTCCCACATCAATATGGTACATGCTATAAAAATTCTAGCAGTCAGCAAGACTGGTTTCCCCTGGCCTCCTACACCAATATGCTATAAACATTTAGACGTCAGCAAGATTGCTGGTTTCCCCTGGCCTCCCACATCAATATGGTACATGCTATAAATATTGTGGCCAGGAAGTTTCAAGCGCTTGTACTTAAACTTTCTGTGCTCTGATGGCAGGGTAGCTGGTTCGGTTCATTTGGTCAGTTGGAGTTACACATTCTTGTTCAGAAAGCAATGTCAACCTACTGAACCTAAAATTGTCTAGACATTTAACCCGATGTTGATCTCAAGATCTTGCAAAGGCCATGCAACATTGATAAACATTGTATTATCCTTCAGGGGAGCCGGGTTCGAATATTCAGTAAGGTATGGACAAGGAAATCCTCGTGTAGTCAATGAAACAGTGGCTTACTCTAAGGAAATCCCTGGTGTAGTCAATAAAACAGTGTCTTACTCTAAGGAAATCCTTGGTGTTGTCAATGAAACAGTGTCTTACTCTAAGAAAATCCTTGGTGTAGTCATTGAAACAGTGTCATACTCTAAGGAAATCCCTGGTGTAGTCAATGAAACAGTGTCATACTCTAAGGAAATCCTTGGTGTAGTCAATGAAACTGTCTTACTCTAAGGAAATCCCTGGTGTAGTCAATGAAACAGTGTCTTACTCTAAGGAAATCCTTGGTGTAGTCAATGAAACAGTGTCTTACTCTAAGGAAATCCTTGGTGTAGTCATTGAAACAGTGTCATACTCTAAGGAAATCCCTGGTGTAGTCAATGAAACAGTGTCATACTCTAAGGAAATCCTTGGTGTAGTCAATGAAACTGTCTTACTCTAAGGAAATCCCTGGTGTAGTCAATGAAACAGTGTCTTACTCTAAGGAAATCCTTGGTGTAGTCAATGAAACAGTGTCTTACTCTAAGGAAATCCCTGGTGTAGTCAATGAAACAAAGATGTAGGATTGCTGTAAGGTGTAAACCAATATCAGGATGTGCTACTAACCTGAAATCTGTGTCTGTACATAGGGGCTCATTGTCAAAGGTGGTACAGTGAGTAGATCTGCATCTGTTCATCACTGTGTCCAGGTATATGGCTTCCCCATTCCTGCATGTTAGAGATGATTTGCTGCTTATACTCACTTGCGTGCACACTCACACATGCATACCAGCATGTACAAAACAAACTCAGGCATAATTAACACACACAATTATCATATTTACTACACTGAGACATACTGAGACATATTGAGACACACTGAGAAACAGAAAAACCAATAAGTATGTCCTACAAGAAACAAAAGAAAACGGGGAAGACCAAGAGAGACCCTGCGTAGAACCATCATTAGAGAAGGCTCATTCAATGGCCAAGTAAATATCCAAGATCTACAACAGGTAGCAGCGAACCGCCAAGCATGGAGAGACAGGACTTCTGCCCTATGCGCCGCCTTAGGCTCAAGAGGAAAGACTAACTAACAAGAAACAAATGAAAACTGTCAACTAATTGAAGAAATTAGACGATGACAGTCAAGTTTATTTCATCACGATTGGCAAGATTGAGGGGAAAAGAACAAGAGGAAGGCAAAAAGATAAATATCTAGATGACTTAGCCACATGGCATAATTAAGATAAAAACACAGAGCTAGTGATCGTGAGATTTGGTGAAATATGACTGGCCACACTTATCGGCATGGTATATGATGATGATGATGATGATGATACTGAGAGAGAGAGAGAGAGAGAGAGAGAAAGAGAGCGAGAGATGGTATATGATGATGATGATACTGAGAGAGAGAGAGAGAAAGAGAGAGAGAGATGGTATATGATGATGATGATACTAAGAGAGAGAGAGAGAAAGAGAGAGAGAGATGGTATATGATGATGATGATACTAAGAGAGAGAGAGAGAAAGAGAGCGAGAGATGGTATATGATGATGATGATGATACTAAGAGAGAGAGAGAGAAAGAGAGAGAGAGATGGTATATGATGATGATGATGATACTAAGAGAGAGAGAGAGAAAGAGAGCGAGAGATGGTATATGATGATGATGATGATACTAAGAGAGAGAGAAAGAGAGAGAGAGATGGTATATGATGATGATGATGATACTAAGAGAGAGAGAGAGAGAAAGAGAGCGAGAGATGGTATATGATGATGATGATGATACTAAGAGAGAGAGAAAGAGAGAGAGAGATGGTATATGATGATGATGATGATACTAAGAGAGAGAGAGAGAAAGAGAGAGAGAGATGGTATATGATGATGATGATGATACTGAGAGAGCGAGAGATGGTATATGATGATGATGATACTGAGAGAGCGAGAGATGGTATATGATGATGATGATACTGAGAGAGCGAGAGATGGTATATGATGATGATGATACTAAGAGAGAGAGAGATGGTATATGATGATGATGATACTGAGAGAGAGAGAGAGATGGTATATGATGATGATGATACTGAGAGAGCGAGAGATGGTATATGATGATGATGATACTGAGAGAGCGAGAGATGGTATATGATGATGATGATACTGAGAGAGCGAGAGATGGTATATGATGATGATGATACTGAGAGAGAGAGAGAGAGAGAGAGAAAGAGAGAGAGAGAGATGGTATATGATGATGATGATGATACTAAGAGAGAGAGAGAGAGAGATGGTATATGATGATGATGATGATACTAAGAGAGAGACAGAGAGAAAAAAAAATCATACTTTATTAGGTACCTTCTGTATGGCTGTTTGGGTCAGAAAATGGAGAACGACTAAAAGAATGACCAATAATCTACAAACATTTATTAGCTGTTGTCGGCACAGAACAGAAGGTTGACAGAATCACTCATGCGGAGCTGATGGAGAGAACAATTTCCCAACAAGACGAGAGGTGAGTACTGAAACGTCCTACTTCACTCATACACTTGCTGGACTGACAGGCATGCATCGCCATACTGGACCTTCATTCGCAGATGAACTTCTATAGGTTTCACCCCTTTACCGATTAAAAAACAAACAACAGATAATAGATCGTTTCTCCCTTTGGTGCATGTCAAAAGTGGGGTGGCCATCTTTAAACTGTCATTATGACATCACCGTGTTAGTCTGCACTGTGATGTCACGTGCTTAATACTCTTGACATCCTTAACAACAATATTGGCAGGTTACAAGACACAGGCATGGATATTTTAATTTCTATCACACTTTTAACCCTTTACAGGTCACAGCGTCCGATTCCGGCCGATGCCATAAAACGATCGTAGCGTCCGATTCCGGCCGATACTATTATGCATTGTAAAATCTCGATCTCTCGGCCTTCCGACACTTCCGACGGCTACTTTCGCTTTCGCTGACAGCTTGACAACGTGGCCGCCATTTGTAAACGCGATAGTATGAATTTTAACGAACTTTTAAGGACAATTTTTGATAGTTTTCGGGATTTTTACGCTGTTTTTCAAAATGGATTTCGGCGATTCTTCAAGTGATAGCCGTTATTTCGCTAGGTTCATTTTAAATGACATTAAAGGGCACGAAGTTGACTATTAATCGGAGCTAGATATCAGTGCAAAGCGTTACTTTGTATTAGCAGTCTGAGTCGGACTTTAAAGAAAGTGATTATGATTCTGAAAATGTGTTTGTAAATTGCCGTTTAGATGACGGAAAATCACAAACAACATGCCGTATTTCATAAATATTTGTGTTCATATATGGATTACCGACAACAATCACGTGAGTAACATATTCTGCATGCTTTTCCCTTCATTGTGTTATTTATTTAACTAAAATCGGTTGATTAACACCTTATTTGTGCTGTTTTTACTAACGCGACCCGAAATTTTACCAAACCTGAACAGGGCTACAAAACGGACAAGCGTCAGCCCTGTAAAGGGTTAAGGTTTTCTTTTGAAGCCTCCTCGTGGAATAAGAATCGCCTAATGCACAGATTGATATCATAATGTAAGAATGACTACCCAATGAAAGGGTTAATACCATACTGCAAGAATTACTATCCTAATGCACTAGCTGATACCCTAATTTATCTCATCTATCATCTCATCTTGTATCTTGCAGTGTTGAGGTGAAGTATAAACAGCGGTAGAGTGCTTGTTTATGGGCTTTATGCATCGAGATTCTCATGGACTCTGCTATTCTCTGTCCATCGTTTACTTGGTCGGCCTCTTCCTCTGCTTCCCCCTGGTCTGTACATCATTGCTTGTTGTGGTATACTGTTAATTGGTAATCTACTTGCATGGCCAAATCATTTGACTTGCTGCCTTTTAATAAAATCTAGCGCTGCTATATTCCCCACTTTAATCACGATTTCTTCATTTCTGATCTTATCTCTTCTTGATACATTGAGTATTCTTCTCAGGAACCTCATTTTTGTTGTGATTTTTCTTTTCTCTTTTTCTGTCATTGTCCAGGTTTGGCATTGGTAGCACAGAGTTGGTAGGAATATTATGATGTAGAGTGCTTTCTTAGTAACTATTGATACATGTTTGTTCTTTAGTATTGGTGCCATTTGTCCAATGAGTTGGTTTGCCCTATTGCATCTATTTTCAATCTCGTCTTCTGATTTGCCATTTGATATTATACTTCCTAAGTACCCTATCCAGGCTCTCTGGCTTAGGGGTTAACGTCTTTCTCCGTAATCCCGTATATCCACGTGAGGAACGTAACCTGCGCGAGAATCGGTAGCGGTTCTCGCCGCATTGGTAACTTACAGAGTATGTGAGCCGGTCGCTCAGAAAGCAATGGCAAACTACTGATCATAATCTTGCCAAGAAATCAACAATCAGCTGAAAGATGCTGATGTTGACAGCGAATGTCCTGTAAAGGATATGCGAAAAAAAAATTAAATTACCCTAACACAAGGATGAATACGTTAATGGAAGGATGAATATATTCATGCAATGATTAATTAACGTACCCACTACCGATCACCAACATTTGGTCATCTCCAGCCATAAATAGGTCAGACGTATGCTCTGGAGGGTAATCTAGATTTCCTGTCCAGGGGTACTTGCGTGTCTCCGGGGTCAGTGAGAACACAAAGGTCTCACCGGTGCCAAAGAACGAAGTGTGTGGTTTGTTCTTCACATGGCGAGTGTCCCAGGGGCTGGAACAAAATGCTCCGAAGATCTGAAAGGGAGAAGTCTTGACAAAATTAACGGTAGTGACATGAAGTTTAATAGAACTAGGGGTGACATTAATGTCACCAGAACTAGCAGCCACATTAATGTCAAGAGAACTAGTCATGACATTAATGTTAACAGAACTAGTGGTGACATTAATGTTAACAGAACTAGTAGTGACAATGTCAACAGAACTCATCATCATCATCATCATGTTCCATGTCGATAAGCGTGGGCGGTCATGTTTCGCCATCTCACACGATTACCAGAGTTGTGATTCAGCTCTGTGTTCTTGCCTCGACCATACCATGTGGTCAAGCCATCCAGGTATTTACTTCTCTGCCTTCCCCGTGTTCTTTTTTGCCAGTTGTCACCAAGTTCTCTAGTTTATTTCTTCTCATCACAAGCGTAAACAAATTTGACTGTCTGCGAGTAATTTGTCCAATCAGTTTACAGTTTTAATTTGCTTCTTTTAGGACTTGTCCACTGGTTTTTCTGTCTGTCCTTGGTATTCTGTACATTTCCCTCAGAAACCACATTTCCGCAGCCTTCAGATGTTTTTCAGCTTGTCAGCTCATTGTCCACGTTTCACATCCATACAAAAGCACAGGTTTTATGTAGCACTTCAACACTCTTTTTCTCGTTGCAATTGACATTTGTGTGTGTGTGTGTGTGGTTAGTATGTTGTCCATCTTGCAAACAGCTACATTTGCCGTAGTCATTCTTGTTCTAATCTCTTCAAGGCACCTCCCTTAAGATGTTTTGACTGCTCTGAGATAGTTTAAGAATATTCTCATTTACTTGTATATATTACACTGTGGTATTTCTTTCTTCTTAGAGACGACCATAATCTCTGCCTTCTTACAATTTAATCCTAACCCCAGTTGTTCAATGTGTACAATAACTATCTACAAAATGTTGTGGATCCTGTTCACTGTCTGCAATTAATACTGTATTATCTACATATTTAATGCTACTGATGTTATGCCCCCCAATGGTGATTCCTCTCATATCTTCTAAATTTCTAAAAACATTTTCATTGTACAGGGAAAAAAGATCTGGAGACATTACATATCCCTGTTGCACACCTCTCTTAAATAGGCTGATATTGACCTACTTCATTATCAATCTTTATGGCAGCTTGTTGTTTCCAATATATGTTGTTTTACAAGGTCTTTCCTATCAATTTGTAGATGTGTAAGCATCTTTATCATGTTGACATGTCTTAATTTATCGAAAGTCTTTGTGTAGTCAATAAAGCAAAGGTGTAGATCTTTGTTTACTTCTATAGAATGTTTGATTACGGTTCTCAGTATATACACAGCATTTACTGTACCCTTGCTTTCTACAAACTCACATTGTTCTTCCCCTATTTTGGGTTGTATTTTCTTCCTAACTCTTTGCATGTGATTCTTAGTAAAATCTTCGTGATGTGGCTCATTATACTAATTGTTCAATGTTGATCACATTCCTAGGTTCCTGATTTCTTTGGGATTGCAATAAATACAGAATTACATAATGCAGGAAGTATATCTCCAGTATCATATATTGTGTTCAGCAGTCTGGTGACTTGGTCTATTACAGATTCTTCTAAGGCATTGATCATTTCTGTTGTGATGTTGTCTGGTCCAGAGGTCTTGCCAGTTTTCATACAACAGAACCAGCAGTGGCATTAATGTTAGCATCACCGTTGATACATTAAAGCCAAAAAAGGCATAAGGAAACTCGTACAGAAGCAGAGAAAGGGGCAGTAAAAGAGACATGAAGAAACTAGACAGAGAAAGGGACAGTGACAGAGATATGAGGAAACTCACAAAGACAGAGAGAGGGGCAATGACAGAGATATGAGGAAACTCACAGAGACAGAGAAAGGAGCAGTGACAGAGATATGAGGAAACTCACAGAGACAGAGAGAGGGGCAATGACAGAGATATGAGGAAACTCACAGAGACAGAGAAAGGAGCAGTGACAGAGATATGAGGAAACTCACAGAGACAGAGAGAGGGGCAATGACAGAGATATGAGGAAACTCACAGAGACAGAGAAAGGAGCAGTGACAGAGATATGAGGAAACTCACAGAGACAGAGAAAGGAGCAGTGACAGAGATATGAGGAAACTCACAGAGACAGAGAGAGGGACAATGACAGAGATATGAGGAAACTCACAGAGACAGAGAGAGGGGCAATGACAGAGATATGAGGAAACTCACAGAGACAGAGAAAGGGGCAATGACAAAGATATGAGGAAACTCACAGAGACAGAGAAAGGGGCAGTGACAGAGACAGAGAAAGGGGCAATAACAGAGATATGAGGAAACAGAGACAGAGAAAGAAGCAGTGACATAGATATGAGGAAACTCAGAGACAGAGAAAGGAGCAGTGACAGAGATATGAGAAAACTCAGAGATAGAGAAAGGAGCAATGACAGAGATATGAGGAAACTCACAGAGACAGAGAAAGGAGCAATGACAGAGATATGAGGAAACTCAAGAGACAGAGAAAGGAGCAGTGACAGAGATATGAGAAAACTCAGAGACAGAGAAAGGAGCAGTGACAGAGATATGAGGAAACTCACAGAGACAGAGAAAGGAGCAATGACAGAGATATGAGGAAACTCAGAGACAGAGAAAGGGGCAATGACAGAGATATGAGGAAACTCACAGAGACAGAGGAAGGAGCAATGACAGAGATATGAGGAAACTCAGAGACAGAGAAAGGGGCAATGACAGAGATATGAGGAAACTCACAGAGACAGAGGAAGGAGCAATGACAGAGATATGAGGAAACTCAGAGACAGAGAAAGGGGCAATGACAGAGATATGAGGAAACTCACAGAGACAGAGAAAGGAGCAATGACAGAGATATGAGGAAACTCAGAGACAGAGAAAGGGGCAATGACAGAGATATGAGGAAACTCACAGAGACAGAGGAAGGAGCAATGACAGAGATATGAGGAAACTCAGAGACAGAGAAAGGGGCAATGACAGAGATATGAGGAAACTCACAGAGACAGAGAAAGGGGCAATGACAGAGATATGAGGAAACTCACAGAGACAGAGAAAGGGGCAATGACAGAGATATGAGGAAACTCACAGAGACAGAGAAAGGAGCAATGACAGTGACATAAGCCTGGGTCACTGACATTGAGTTGAGTGACCGGGCAGGAGGAAGAATGGAGATGAGACTGGGAGACAGTAAAGTGACTGACCTGGCTACAAGGAACACAATCAACCCTCAGAAATAATGGGGCGGATATGAGTGAAAATCCCCAGGGGGGGATGGGTCGAGGGAGAGTTGTGTGTTGTGTGAAGTCAGGCGACTGGAAAGGCAGTGAGGGAAGAGACCGACTGCGGGTCAGGTCGTTTAAGAGAGAGCTCCGCGGTGTGTGGTTCTTCGAGTTGTGAAGACAAGCCTGAACCCAGAGTGGGTTCTGTATTGAGTGTGGGCCTACACCCAGAGTGGGTTCTATAGTTGAGCAGTGGCTCCAACCCAATGTGTGGGTTGTATTGTGTGAGATCCAGCCGAGGATTGTAGCTGGATTACCTGTCTTGTGGATTGAGATTAGAAGCCAGCCGTGAGAAGGCATTGATGTGTGCTGGTTAAATTGTGAGGAGGATATTTATATTCTATGGATGACATTATGTTTCTGGATGTATAAACATGTTCCGTTTGTTCGTCTTATTTCTGTAATAAAGGATTATGTGCGCCAACGGAATCTTGTTTAATGCCTGGTGAATATGCACTGCGGGGGTGAGTTACATTGCAAGACAGATATCTCCATTGACACACCATGAGTATCGTTACCTAGACAACGACCATCACACAATAATATCATGAGCATATCATCGTAAGAACTTCGTGATATCATCATCAAGAGAAACGTGTGACATCTGGGGTCTCCTCCGGTCAAGGACGACGGGGATATATTGAGAAACCCATTGCATTATAGACATTGGTGTCAGTCTGAGATATTTGTGGGCTCTTCGCTGAAAGAGAGGAGTTATCGGTGACTTCGTTCCATCAATTTAGACAGTACTGCGTCACGAGATTAACAGCAACTCTTTTGGGTGTGTAAGACGCCACATCGAAGAAAACTGTCAGCGCGCGGGGAGGGTACGCGGCGGAGGTCACAGGCGAGCAGTCAGTTCACGTCAAGTCCACTACAGGTAAATTAACGGCGGTCAGCACGCATAAACAGACGAGGCGGGGACGCCAAGAATTAACGCAGGACAGACTAACCGGGAGAGTCCATTACGGTGACAGGTAAATTTGATACCAGGCAGCAGTGCGGAAATTAAAGACGAGTGTTGAATCCAGAGTGGCGAGGACAGGTGTGTGTGTGTGCTGGAGGCAAGCGCACTGTGTTGTTGCAAGTTGACTGGTCAAGATTATTCGACGCAGTAAAGAGGACGGGTGGGTACACCAGCGTCCAGGTACGAGGGGAAAGTTACGTTAACCCCCACCACAGCCGTGCTAGGGCAGCAGTGGAAAGTTACTGGGAATTTCCACAGGAGATCGGGATAAACAAGGTTGTTTTGAAAGAAAGCCAGACTTGATGTTTCGTCTTTGTTCAAGCCTTTGTCATCATTATTCTGTTATGAGCAAACAGTTTTAACTTATCGTCATCGCAACCATGGTTGTACTTCTTTGCCGATAAGGATTTATATACCCAAATTTAAAGCGCTGAACATTGCCTGCCATTCTCCTTTTCTTTTTGGTGAATCTTGTCGGGTAACGAAAATCCATAACATTAATGATACAGCGAAGCGCCATCTCCGCAACGAAAGTAACAACATATCGAGAGAACACTTTGGATTATTACAGTGGTACCACCACGTACAGAGAAAGTACAATAACGTTACGGACTGTGTCGACACAGAACAGTTTGGATATCACTATCATCGTCAACTTTTCTCGACAGTTGGAACTGGTGATCACCACGTGAATTCACGAACCACTCTACAAAACAACAAGTCGCTTTGAAATCCAGCGTCGTAGACATTTCCAGCCGAGGGAGAATAACTATTAAAACGAACAAAAACTTTGGTGACTGAATAAAAAGAACTTTTGGCGACGGATTAATAGGCCCATATTTGTCGGCCAACCAGTTACACATTATTATTTTTTATTGTTTTGCTCCCATCGTCATATTTATTGTTGTCGGGTGTTACGCAATTATTTGTATGTGGTCCAGTGTTTGTCAAGAGTAGGGGATTTGTTGGGGTGTTTCTCGAGAGTCGGGATACAGCACAATAATTTATTTGTCTTTCTGGTGCTTACGATATTTTTGTAAGAAAAACGTTAATGAGTTGACGTATCGTGCAGGGGCATTGAAATAGTCTTAACCAATATCTAGAGCCGAGTTGTCTGACGTCAGATCTGTGTATATTTTCAGTATATATTCTTTTTCTTTCTCTCTTTCTTTTCGTTATATTTACATATAATATTTGTTGTGTTCGGATATATGTTTTTATTGTGATCTTTCGTCATTTCTGCTGTCTAGTGGTCTTGGTCAATTTATATTTTTATTTTACGCGCACTGTGGATGTCTCTACACAAGCTTGTGGTTGTTACTGTGGTTTATTTCTGTGTCATCATCGTCTCCGTGTACTCAGCTTGTGAAGTCTAGCGTTGGATAGTCATCACTTAGTGTTATCATCCATTTGTGTGTATATGTTTTTATATGTATGTTTAACAATATTTCCAGGGACTTCATGAACTTTTGGTCATAGATATATATACGAGGGAGTATAGGTGATACTTCCCACCTCACTACCTAGTGCTAATAGAGTGACTGGGTGAGTACAGAGTGATATTGTAGCACTACGGATTTACGTACACAGTGAGTGCGGGTGTACTTAGGGAAGTGACACAAAGACTAACAGCAAGTCTGTACATTTATAGTTGGCTGATTCACAGCAACGTGTCCACAAGTACAAGATGCCTACTTTAATGGACTATATTGAAGCAGGTGAAAGAATAGGCCTGAAAGGTAAAGAGTTACAAGAGTATGCCGAAGCAAAAGAACAACAACAGATTGAAAGAGACCAGAGACAAGCCGAAAGAGAACAGAGACAGGCAGAACTCGAGGACAAACGTCTACAGGAAGTAAAACTAGCTGAAATAGAAAACAAGCGTCTACAGGAAGCGACACAAGTAAAACTAGCTGAAATAGAAAACAAGCGTCTACAGGAAGCGACACAAGTAAAATTAGCTGAAATAGAAAACAAGCGTCTACAGGAAGAGACACAAGTAAAATTAGCTGAAATAGAAAACAAGCGTCTACAGGAAGAGACACAAGTAAAACTAGCTGAAATCGAGTTAAGAAAACTAGAACTATCTTCGAAAGGTCAAAGTGAGGAAAGCAGAAGAACGTCGCAGTCGTCACAGAGATTAAAACTGCCATACTTTACGGACCGAGACAACCTTGAATCTTATTTGGACAGATTTCAAGCAAGTGCGAAAGTGTTAGGCATCCCCGAAGAACAGTATGCTATTAGACTAGGAGAGCTGCTTACGGGCAAGGCACTAGACACCATGTTCAATTTACCTGTAGAAGAAAGGAACAACTACACTATCTTACGTCAACGTTTGCTGACTAAAGTTCCAACTCACTGAGCATGGATATAGGACAAAGTTTAGACAGTTAGTGCCAGAGACAAATCAAGATTTCACAGATTTTGTTAACACAGTAAAGAATACATTTAATAAGTGGATGGAGCTTGCAGAAATAGGGAAAGATTTTAATAAATTAGTAGATCTAATGTTAAGAGACAAGGTTGTATCTGCATGCAATTCTAATTTAGTGGCGTTCTTTGAGGAACGGAAGCCAAAGGACATAGACACAATGTCTCAGTTAGGGCAAAACTATATGACTGCACATCCTAACGTATCTATTGGGAAACTAATGAGTGAGGAAATAGTCTGTGCAGCGTACACTAAACAGGACCAGAATCCAGTCATCAGACCAAGGGCGAAAAGCGTGGATTCGGCACAGAAAGGTGAGCAGCAAGAACTTCAAGACAATGGTTTCCGAGGAAACAATGTTGGTAGAGTAGGACGGTACCCATATAGAAGAGGGAACTTCCAGAGACGTCCAAATTATGCCGGATGTTGGAATTGTGGGAGCTGGAGACACAGGGCAGCAGAGTGTGATGCACAACCAGCAGATGGACCAACGAACAACACTAAAAGGGAGATTACTTGTTTCAAATGTGGAAAGAATGGGCATATCAGCCATCAATGTAGGATGAGAGAAACAGAGCACTCAAATGCAGCGCAAGTAATTGAGACGCTGAACAATGAAGATTGTAGTGGGTGCAAACCTCTTTTTGAAAAAGACAGTCAGCCAGTCCTAATATGTGGTCATACAGTAAAAGCAGGATCAGCGGTGCATGAAGGAGGAAGTCTGAAGCTGCATCAGGGATTTGTCAATGATAGACCAGCGTTAACAATTAGGGATTCCGGATGTACGTCTATCGGAGTGAGGAGAAGTTTAATAGATCCCTCGGAGTATACAGGGAAAAAGATTAGATGCATAACATTCAACGGCACAGTAGAGTTCTACCCAGTAGCCATAATAACAGTAAAAACACCATATATCACTGGAAGAGTGACAGCGTGTGTTCTGGACTCACCAGTGGCTGATTTGATCATAGGAAATGTTATAGGAGTTAAAGATTGTACAGAAGAGGAAGTAGTTTATTGGGACCAAAAATATAGTGTAAGCAGTAATGAGGTAGTTACCACAAGAGAACCAAAATTAGAGAGTATAGCTGAGGTAGAAGAGGCACTTGAAGTAGACACAGGAACTCAGGACAAGGATAGTACAGCTGAGCAGATGAGAATCGATCCCAAATATAGTGCTAGTGACTCCCAGAGACAAGATACTACTCTGAACAAATGTTCCCAAGGGTGTAGGAGAGTAGAACATAGGCAGTCAAAGAAAGGTAGAGGGTGCTTCGAGAGGAAGAACAATGTTCTCACTCGCAGGTTTTCAGATAGCAGAACTGCACGTGGGCAAGGAGCAGTACCTTTAGCACATAGAGACCGATATACTAGAACAGCTCAGGATAGTGCATGTGCAGGGCACATAGGCATAAGGCGTATGCAGCAGAAAGCAAGGTGCCAGGTATATGGGCCAAGATTGAATAAAGAGCTCAGACTAAACAGAGACTCAAGTGTAACGGTGCAATATGCAGATAGGAAAGTTGAGTCAGGTCAAAAGAGTTTTCGCGACATTACTGACCCAGGGCTAGGGATAGCAAACAGATGTTGTAATTGTAGAGGTACCATGAGTCATGGGTACATGAAAGGTAGACACAGCATCGACAGGAATCAGAGGTGGGTTAATGCAAGAACAGAACCACCTGATATAGGGTCGGTACACAAATAGTATTGTGGGGTCGTGAAGTAGTAAGAGACCTGTGGGTACATAAGTATAATGATTTTCTATGATGTATTATTATTATGATGTGATGTATTAGTTCATGCATTGATACACAAGATAGATGGTTGTATTTATGTGTGATGAATATAGGAGTGTACTATGAGCATTTGATGTATTATGTAGTGTGGTAGCTGGAGTAAGGTGCAGCCATACTTAGGGCTACCCAGGCTATATGTCTGGGTCACATATTTAGTAAGTTTTAGTCTCCCAATATTTGAAAACGAAGTTTTCTTTTAAGAGGGGGGTAATGACATAAGCCTGGGTCACTGACATTGAGTTGAGTGACCGGGCAGGAGGAAGAATGGAGATGAGAGTGGGAGACAGTAAAGTGACTGACCTGGCTACGAGGAACACAATCAACCCTCAGAAATAATGGGGCGGATATGAGTGAAAATCCCCAGGGGGGGATGGGTCGAGGGAGAGTTGTGTGTTGTGTGAAGTCAGGCGACTGGAAAGGCAGTGAGGGAAGAGACCGACTGCGGGTCAGGTCGTTTAAGAGAGAGCTCCGCGGTGTGTGGTTCTTCGAGTTGTGAAGACAAGCCTGAACCCAGAGTGGGTTCTGTATTGAGTGTGGGCCTACACCCAGAGTGGGTTCTATAGTTGAGCAGTGGCTCCAACCCAATGTGTGGGTTGTATTGTGTGAGATCCAGCCGAGGATTGTAGCTGGATTACCTGTCTTGTGGATTGAGATTAGAAGCCAGCCGTGAGAAGGCATTGATGTGTGCTGGTTAAATTGTGAGGAGGATATTTATATTCTATGGATGACATTATGTTTCTGGATGTATAAACATGTTCCGTTTGTCCGTCTTATTTCTGTAATAAAGGATTATGTGCGCCAACGGAATCTTGTTTAATGCCTGGTGAATATGCACTGCGGGGGTGAGTTACATTGCAAGACAGATATCTCCATTGACACACCATGAGTATCGTTACCTAGACAACGACCATCACACAATAATATCATGAGCATATCATCGTAAGAACTTCGTGATATCATCATCAAGAGAAACGTGTGACAGACAGAGATATGAGGAAACTCAGAGACAGAGGAAGGAGCAGTGACAGAGATATGAGAAAACTCAGAGAGGCAGATAGATGACACCCTCACCTCATTACTGGTTGTCTTGATGACTAGGATGGTCTGTGGAGCATGTTCACATCGGATGTACAGAGTACGGATGGCAGTGCCATGTTCACCCGAAGAAAACAGCATCTTGGGTCTCATCAGGCTAAACCGGAGCGGCAACCACTGCCAGATGGTCTGGAGCTGAAATATGAAACACACTGACATCATCACGCTTTGCCACGCCAATAAGCATAGGCCGTCATGGTTTTGCACCTCACCCAATTACCAGAGTCACGGATAAGCTCTGTCTTCTTGGCTAAATATGCCGAGCCATCAGATATTTACTTCTCTCACTTTCCTTTGCTCATTTCTCTCCATCCTACAAGTTTTCACTAAATTTTCCAGTTTATGTCTTCTCATAACGTGTCCCTATATATGCCAAATTTATCAAATCAAGTTATGATTTATATTTGTTTCTTGTGGAATTGCAAAATTGGTTTTTCTGCCTGTCCATGGTTTTCTTTGCAATTTTCCTCAGAAACCACACATTTTCTGTCATTAGATGTCTTTCACCATGTCTGCTTATTGTTCATGTTTCACACAGCACTCAACATTCTTTTTCCCCAGTGCAAAAACATACCAAACAATACACAAAGACACTTACGGCAGATGTAATTAGAATGTATTATCATCGTTAAGTGCCATGCGAGGTGGCCTGAATGATAAAGCTTTTCCACATCTTGCGATCTCCAATAGCATGGTCAACCATGTGTCGACACATTTTTAATTCATGATTTAAGTTGTCAAAATTTTCTCTACCTGTCTTTCTCTATCTCTCCTTCCATAAATCATTCCAGTTTCACAATATATTCTATTTGTTATGTCCTCATTATGTGGCCAAAAACGTATGGCTGCCTCATTTTGATGTTTGTAATTGCGTTGTCTTTGTGCCTTAGCCTCTTTCTCATGTGAAGGAAGATTCTGGTTCTTGTGCCTTGACCACAAGTAGTCTGACTCTGGAAGTCATGGCAGTAAGTAAAGCAATAATATGGCTTGTTATGTCAAGTCTTAGTCAGATATGACTGAGCCACCGTAAGACAATAGATGGTATTACCTGCTTTCTGTTAGCGCCGAACGTTGGGCAGCAATCACGGAACCTGACACCCCACATTGTGCCACCTGCTTCGGGTGGAGAAATGCAATTGGGAGGGTACAAGCCTTACCCTGGTGCGAGGAAATGCAAGCTAAAGACTAAATGTCATAGCAGGGCAGAACAGACCCTAAGCCTTGGCCGGCAACTGGTCTAGGATCGAAGCTCTAACAGGCAGACAGTTAGAGCATTGCTTTGCTGATCCAGCAGCTTCTGCAGCTTGTCTTGCTCCAGATGTATTGGTGTTACCTTTCCTCTGGATTGAACTAGGCAGGCCAAGAGAGGGATCATGCTGCATGGGAAACATGTGGTTTCTAAACTCAGCCCAGATTTTGTGTTACGGAGAGGTAAAACTCCATTTTTACAAAATATCGTCTGTCAAGAGAGCAAGGTGCCAGTCAGTCAACATGGCTCGAGACACAGACATTATGGCTGGCAAAGATTAGTTTAATTTTCATGCCAGAGCATACGGGTGTGCAAGGAAATGAGCGGGCTGTGGATGGTGGACGATCCATGGACCAGGCTGATATACTGAATGCTCTACGAGAAGTAAGACTTTTGCAAGAACCAAGTGATGACTGTGAATCTACAACCATGGCCAGACTGCGAGAACAGCAAATTAAAAGAGGGGTGGCCAAACAGGAACACTATGCAGGAAGCCAAAGAAGATTAATAAACCAACACAGAACTGGCGTTGCTAGCCGCTACACGCTGCGGGATTTACTCCAGAAGGGAAAAGAGCACTTATGGATTATCTGTCGACTAACTAACTTAGCCTCTTTCAGAATGTTTAGATTGCTCTTTCTGGCTGTCCAAGTAATGTTCCGGATTCTTCTGTAAAACCACAACAACAAACAGAAGTATGACACAAACTGGGAGTGAAGACAACAAACATAGAAATTGTGGCATTGGTGATCATGTCTGTCCACAGTCTTCTGTCTCTTGTAATGCCAGTCTTCTTATAGTCCATGCCATGTGGCATTGGTGATCTGAGAAATGTGAGAGGACCTGAGAAATGTGAGAGGACCTGAGAAATGTGAGAGGACTGAGTAAAATGAGAGGACCTGAGAAATGTGAGAGGACCTGAGAAATGTGAGAGGACTAAGAAAAGTGAGAGGACTAAGAAAAGTGAGAGGACCTGAGAAATGACAAGTGAGAGGACCTGAGAAAAGTGAGGGGACCTGAGAAAAGTGAGGGGATCTGAGAAAAGTGAGAGATCTGAGAAAAGTGAGGGGATCTGAGAAATGTGAGAGATCTGAGAAAAGTGAGGGGACCTGAGAAATGTGAGAGGACCTGAGAAAAGTGAGAGGACCTGAGAAATGTGAGAGGACCTGAGAAATGTGAGAGGACCTGAGAAATGTGAGAGGACCTGAGAAAAGTGAGAGATCTGAGAAATGTGAGAGGTCCTGAGAAATGTGAGAGGACCTGAGAAATGTGAGAGGACCTGAGAAATGTGAGAGGACCTGAGAAAAGTGAGAGACCTGAGAAATGTGAGAGGACCTGAGAAAAGTGAGAGGACCTGAGAAATGTGAGAGGACCTGAGAAATGTGAGAGGACTGAGAAAAGTGAGAGGACCTGAGAAATGTGAGAGGACTGAGAAAAGTGAGAGGACCTGAGAAATTACAAGTGAGAGAACCTGAGAAAAGTGAGGGGACCTGAGAAAAGTGAGAGGATCTGAGAAAAATGAGAGATCTGAGAAAAGTGAGGGGACCTGAGAAAAGTGAGGGGATCTGAGAAATGCGAGAGATCTGAGAAAAGTGAGAGGATCTGAGAAAAGTGAGAGGATCTGAGAAAAGTGAGGGGATCTGAGAGAAATGAGAGGATCTGAGAAAAGTGAGAGGACCTGAGAAAAGTGAGAGATCTGAGAAATGTGAGAGGTCCTGAGAAATGTGAGAGGACCTGAGAAATGTGAGAGGACCTGAGAAATGTGAGAGGACCTGAGAAAAGTGAGAGACCTGAGAAATGTGAGAGGACCTGAGAAAAGTGAGAGGACCTGAGAAATGTAAGAGGACCTGAGAAATGTGAGAGGACTGAGAAAAGTGAGAGGACCTGAGAAATGTGAGAGGACTGAGAAAAGTGAGAGGACCTGAGAAATTACAAGTGAGAGGACCTGAGAAAAGTGAGGGGACCTGAGAAAAGTGAGAGATCTGAGAAAAGTGAGGGGATCTGAGAAATGCGAGAGATCTGAGAAAAGTGAGAGGATCTGAGAAAAGTGAGAGGATCTGAGAAAAGTGAGGGGATCTGAGAGAAATGAGAGGATCTGAGAAAAGTGAGAGATCTGAGAAAAGTGAGAGGATCTGAGAAATGTGAGAGATCTGAGAAAAGTGAGAGGACCTGAGAAATGTGAGAGGACCTGAGAAATGTTAGAGGACCTGAGAAAAGTGAGAGGACCTGAGAAAAGTGAGAGGACCTGAGAAATGTGAGGGGATCTGAGAAAAGTGAGAGGACCTGAGAAAAGTGAGAGATCTGAGAAAAGTGAGAGGATCTGAGAAAAGTGAGGGGATCTGAGAAAAGTGAGAGGACCTGAGAAATGTGAGAGATCTGAGAAAAGTGAGAGATCTGAGAAAAGTGAGAGATCTGAGAAAAGTGAGAGATCTGAGAAAAGTGAGAGGACCTGAGAAAAGACAAGTGCCTTGTCATGCATCAACACTCCACCAAGTTTTGCAGAGCCAGCCAGTCTGTCCACCTGTTCATTCCCCAGCACACCGGCATGCCCCGGAGAAAAGATCCAGGCGATGCTTGCCACCCGTGACCTCTAAAGCGAAGCAAGCCACTCTGCATGAAGTATGCCTGTCCTCAGCTTCCTCAGCATGCTTTCTGAGTCAGTTACAATCACGATGTGTGTATGTATCATATTCTCGATCCAGCGGAAAGCTGCAGTGACCGCCTCCACTCTTAAGCAAGATGTTGTGGTATCATATGCCAGGCTCTCCTGCACCAAACGTCAGCCATTAGCTTTTGCTATGAACCCCCAGGCACTTCTCCTACCTCTCAACACCGACCCATCTGTGTAATCACATCACCCTAGCGAGCATTATCCTGAATTAGTTGCAGGATTTCCACTTCCGTGGCCCCTGCTGGCCACTCCCTGCTCAATGTGATTATAACTCTGCACAAGTCTGACTGCTCCGCTGGCACTTTGACCCACTCCTCTCCTCGCCTAATGTTCTCCAAGATGCATACATGTGTGATCGTATCCTCTGCCTGACCCATCCATGATTTCCCTTTATCAGTCGCTGACCCTTAACTGCGTCCAGCGCCCCATGCAAAGGGTGATCTGTCTGCAGCTACTCTGAGGTATGCCTTCGCCTGCATCACCTTGAGCCTACCTGCAACAGTCGGCAAACAAAGGATGCAACACATACACACTACTGGGGTGTCTCTGGTGCATCCCAGGATGACCCGCATAGCTTCGTTCTGTATGCACTATAACTTAACCAGCTGACTCTTTGAGACAGTGAGCAGTCCTAGTCCATAATCAATCACTGAGAGGATCAAGTGCTGGTATAGTGTGAAATGCATCCTCTGCTCTGTGTCCATTGCAGCCATAGTTTTAAGTGCGTTGAGTCCCTTTTGAGATCTGAGACATGTGAAAGGATCTGAGAAAAGTGAGAGGACCTGAGAAAAGTGAGAAGACCTGAGAAAAGTGAGAAGACCTAAGAAAAGTGAGAAGACCTGAGAAAAGTGAGAAGACCTGATAAAATGATAACTTGGGAGTCCTGCCATGAGGTAGATGAAATACAAGGAGACTTGGAGAAACATTTTGAGTGGGAGTGTGGATGGATGGAGTGAGGAGGACGTCAATGGGGCTGCAAGAGATGACAAAAGATAGGACTGTTTGGAGTGAGTTAGCTGAATACCTATATTATCATGGAGGAATAAAAGGCAGAGAAGAGAGAGAGACACAGGTTGTGGGAGAAGCCAGATCAAGTCAAGGGTACACAGAAGAAAGAAGACATCTGTGTTCTGTACCCACTGAAGGAGATTACAATACTCAGCCAGAAACTGACGGAACTCACCATCTCAGGGGAGAGAATTGCCGAAGCCACATGCTGCCTCAGCCGAGGCCCGTTGAACGATCGTGCGATGGATATATTTCCCATGCTGGGAGACGAGACCACCCTGGGTACAGCCTCTTTGACTGGAAGACTCTTGAGGTATGTCTCGTTCTTATCGTGCAGTTTCTCAATCTCCTTTCTGTTGAAGCCTCGTATTCCAAAGCCAACCTGCATAAGGGAGACCAGGAGAATACAAATTACATTCATAAGAATGTATGTGTCAATATTTACAACCACATATGTATATGGACATACAAAGACACAATAAGTACATACATTGCAAATTGTCTTCATTAATAGACACACATAAAAACATATATGTTCATACATACACTCAAATGTACACATATACGTATATAAACATATGTTCTCATACTCTCAGACACACACACATATAAACATAAATGTTCACACATACACTCAGATATGCATACACACATATAAACATATATGTTCACACATACTCTCAGATATACATACCCACTTATAAACATATGTTCACACATACACATGTCTACCAGCCAGTTTTGAGCAAACAGAAAGAGTCTGTTTTAAATCTGAAATGACCGTGGGGATAACAAATGCTAATACCTGTGACTATATGTCTTAAGTGTTTCAGCTCAAGTATTTATTTATTTATTCAGTTCAAATGATATATAACTCTGCAGTATGCATCTTGTGGTTCTTGAGATGAATGTTGCGAATTCCTTGGACTGCCAGAGTAACTAATGATGATTGCCTGAAAGAGGCTAATGAAACTAGAACATTATATACAACAATAAGAAAGAGACAAACATCTTTCTTTGGTCATGTGATGAGAAGAGAGGCATTGGAGAACATCTTAACAACTGGAAAGATCGAGGAGAAGAGAGGCAGAGGCAGACCAAGAGAAATGATGCTGAATGGACTGAGACGGTGGCATGGAGGAATATCAGCAGCAGAGTTGATCCAGAAAACCAAAGACCGAGATCTGTGGAGAGACATGAATGCCTAAGCCAGCTGGCATGGCACTTGATGATGAGTATGCACCTGATGAAATGCAGTAAAAAATGCCGGGCAATAAATCGTGCAAAAAACTGTTTGTGGCTTCTGTGCTTCAATTCTCATTCTCTCTCTCTCTCACACACGCCCACACGCGCATGCGCCGATAGTAAAAATAACAGTGTTACGAAGCAGTTTCCTTTTATCAATCTGTGATGTGATAGGGCCCAACACATTTTGTAGGCCTGAATGCACGGAAGAAACAGTGGCAAATCTTTCCCTCACTTAGCAGGCAACAAGCCCACATGTCAAACCCACATCTGACATCGGCACAGGTCCCTATCAACTGTGGTAAAACAACCGCTATACTCAGATACACGTACACACATATACACAGAGAATGATGACACCAGTTCTGTGTTGGCTGACTTCTCTTCTTCGGCTGACCGCATGGTGCTCTAGTCTTGCTTGACTTGACGCTCTTGCAGTACAATCAGATATATGTACACTTGTATAAACATATATTGCATTGGCACCTTGCCGTCTTGACAGAGGATAGTTTGTGCTTTAAAAAGGCATAATAACTTTTAACTATGGCGGTAGCGAGTGTGACTGATAAGGCCAATTCGCGCTGTAAATGTCCGTTCACAGTGGGTGCATCTGAACACGTGGTCATTTCCACCATCATGCACCATCTTACGTTGGTGTGTGACTTTTCTGCAATAATTTTCTCCTTTGACTTTATTCCATTTCTGATATTTGCCCTCCATGCAACACGTTCAGCGGCGACTTGCTCCCAATGTGCATTATCAATGCCTGTATCAATCATGTCCCGCTTACACACATCTTTGTATCGTAGTAGAGGCCGACCCTGAGATCTCTTACCCATCTGTAATTCACCAAAAAAGATATCCTTTGGTATTCTACCATCATCCATCCTCCTAAGATGTCCTATCCATCTAAGTCTACGAAGACTGAGCATGGAATAAACTGTCACACAACCTGATCTTTCCAATACTTCAGTATTTGTGATTTTGTCTTGCCACTTATTACCAAGAATTCTTCGCAGACACCGCATATGAAAGCTGTTTAAATTGTTCTCTTGGTGTGAGTAAGTTGTCCAGGTTTCACTGCCATAGAGAAGAGTACTAAGGACACAGGCTTGATAGACAATGACTTTTGTCGAGATACATGTCAAGATACTGTTATGATAATGTATTCAACAAACATATATTACACACATACAAACATATATCTACATGCAATATACAAACAGAAAGTACCTTAATCAAGCGTTTGGGATCAACAGTCATATTTTTGCAGAATCTGGAAATGGCGGCACTGATATTGTGGACGGGAGAGTTGCGACTTCCATGTCGATCTGTCGAGATACATGTCAAGATACTGTTATGATAATGTATTCAACAACCATATAAAGACTATGTGATACTTGTTGATCTGTCCAGAGACATGATTCTCTTTTTATCAATTTTCCTACAACTGTATATAGTCTGGTTGACACACAATCTGTCGAGATGATAAAATTATCATAACTTATACTACAACCATATATAGACAGTCGGATAAACAACGATCTACCCAGATTATAACATTATTATAATTTATTCTATCCATCCATCCATCATGTGCCACGCTGATAAGCGTGGGCGGTCATGTTCTACCATCTCACTCGATCACCAGTCATGGATTAGCTCCGTGTTTCTGTCTTGACCATGCCACGTGGCCAAGCCATCCACGTATTTACTTCTCGGCCTTCCCCTTGGTCTCTTCCCTTGGATCTTGCCAGTTGTCACCAAGTTATCCAAGTCATTTTTTCTCATAATATGACCAAAAAATGTTGACTGTCTACGTCTAATGACTCTAATCAATTTACGATCTTCATTTGTTTCTTGAAGGACTTGTTCATTGGTTTTTCTGTCTGTCCATGGTATTCTTTGCATTTTCCTCAGAAACGATATTTATTCTATAACTATATATAAAAGTCTGATACACATTGATCTGTCGAGATAAATAATAACATTATCATAATTTGTTCTATAACCATATATAGACTGTTTGGTCTACAAAAATATGGATCTAGCGACATATATGAATCTCTGACAAGGTCAAGACTGACAAATGTCTGTGTCGTGTTTGTGCCAGTGCACGCAGGCATCAGAGGAAACGAGCAAGCAGATAGGCTTGCGGGCTTGCTGCTGTGGGGAGGGACGAACAATGAACCAGGATGAGATCCTGAATGCCCTCAAACAGGCAGGACAAATAAATGACTCAAGGATGGATGTGATTATGCATCCCTGATCAGACTGCCAGAACATCAAGTGAAATAGGAAATTCCTCAAGCAGGAGGACAAGTAAATGACTCAAGGTATGGATGTGATTAGGCATCCCTGATCAGACTGCCAGAATATTAAGTGAAATGGGGTCAAGCTAAACTAGAGCAGAATGCAAGAAGCCGAAGAAGAGAAGTTAACCAACACAGAACTGATATCATCAGTCTCTACACGCTGGGGGAGATACTGAGGAGAGGATCTGAGCACTTACTGTCTATTAGTTCAATGAGGATGATCAGTTGGCTATGCCCAATATGCCTTAGGCGGGTGTAAAACGTTCCTCTACTTATAACTGAAAGTCCCTGTAATTGTGATTCCATACAGACGTCAACTTTAGGTTCATGCAATCTTTCACATAATGTACCCACTGGCTTCAGGTACAGACTTCATTAACTTGGTTCACTGTGGCTACATATGTAATGGGACAGTTACTGTCAGTCCAGCATCCTACATCACACATTTGATGAGACAGTTACTGTCAGTCCAGCATTCTACATCACATATGTAATGGGACAGTTACAGTCCAGCATCCTATGTCACATATGGAATGGGACAGTTACAGTCCAGCATCCTACGTCACATATGTAATGGGACAGTTACAGTCACAGTCCAGCACCAAACGTCACATATGTAATGGGACAGTTACAGTCACAGTCCAGCACCAGACATCACATATGTAATGGGACAGTTACAGTCACAGTCCAGCATCGTATGTCACATATGTAATGGGACAGTTACAGTTACAGTCCAGCATCGTATGTCACATTTGTAATGGGACAGTTACAGTCACAGTCCAGCATCCTATGTCACATATGTAATGGGACAGTTACAGTCACAGTCCAGCACCAGACATCACATATGTAATGGGACAGTTACAGTCACAGTCCAGCATCGTATGTCACATATGTAATGGGACAGTTACAGTCACAGTCCAGCACCAAACGTCACATATGTAATGGGACAGTTGCAGTCACAGTCCAGCATCGTATGTCACATATGTAATGGGACAGTTACAGTCACAGTCCAGCATCATATGTCACATATGTAATGGGACAGTTACAGTCACAGTCCAGCATCGTATGTCACATATGTAATGGGACAGTTACAGTCACAGTCCAGCATTGTATGTCACATATGTAATGGGACAGTTACAGTCACAGTCCAGCATCATATGTCACATATGTAATGGGACAGTTACAGTCACAGTCCAGCATTGTATGTCACATTTGTAATGGGACAGTTACAGTCACAGTCCAGCATCCTATGTCACATATGTAATGGGACAGTTACAGTCACAGTCCAGCACCAGACATCACATATGTAATGGGACAGTTACAGTCACAGTCCAGCATCGTATGTCACATATGTAATGGGACAGTTACAGTCACAGTCCAGCACCAAACGTCACATATGTAATGGGACAGTTACAGTCACAGTCCAGCATTGTATGTCACATATGTAATGGGACAGTTACAGTCACAGTCCAGCATCATATGTCACATATGTAATGGGACAGTTACAGTCACAGTCCAGCATCCTACATCACATATGTAATGGGACAGTTACAGTCACAGTCCAGCATCGTATGTCACATATGTAATGGGACAGTTACAGTCACAGTCCAGCATCGTATGTCACATATGTAATGGGACAGTTACAGTCACAGTCCAGAATCCTACGTCACATATGTAATGGGACAGTTACAGTCACAGTCCAGCATCGTACGCCACATATGTAATGGGACAGTTACAGTCACAGTCCAGCATCGTATGTCACATATGTAATGGGACAGTTACAGTCACAGTCCAGCATCGTATGTCACATATGTAATGGGACAGTTACAGTCACAGTCCAGCATCGTATGTCACATATGTAATGGGACAGTTACACTCACAGTCCAGCATCGTATGTCACATTTTTAATGGGACAGTTACTGTCACAGTCCAGCATCCTATGTCACATATGTAATGGGACAGTTACAGTCACAGTCCAGCACCAGACATCACATATGTAATGGGACAGTTACAATCACAGTCCAGCATCGTATGTCACATTTTTAATGGGACAGTTACTGTCACAGTCCAGCATCCTATGTCACATATGTAATGGGACAGTTACAGTCACAGTCCAGCATCGTATGTCACATATGTAATGGGACAGTTACACTCACAGTCCAGCATCGTATGTCACATTTTTAATGGGACAGTTACTGTCACAGTCCAGCATCCTATGTCACATATGTAATGGGACAGTTACAGTCACAGTCCAGCACCAGACATCACATATGTAATGGGACAGTTACAATCACAGTCCAGCACCGTACGTCACATATGTAATGGGACAGTTACAGTCACAGTCCAGCATCCTACGTCACATATGTAATGGGACAGTTACAAAGTTTGTGTCAACAACGTACTGGAATCCTTGGCAAACAGGATGATGATGGCCAGAGCTACTCTGTAGAGAACCTTGTAGCCCTCCAGCAGGAAGCTGTCAATTATACGAACCTGCACATACAAAACATATCTTGTGTACCAATTATACGAACTTCCACATACAGAACATATCATGTGTATCAATTATATGAACCTGCACATACAGAACATATCATGTGTATCAATTATATGAACCTGCACATACAAAACGTATCTTGTGTATTAATTATACGAACCTGCACATACAAAACATATCTTGTGTATCAATTATATGAACCTGCACATACAAAACATTCTTGTGTATCAATTATATGAACCTCCACATACAGAACATATGTATCAATTATATGAACCTGCACATACAGAACATATCTTGTGTATCAATTATATGAACCTCCACATACAGAATATATCTAGTGTATAAATTATACGAACCTTCACATACAGAACTTATCACGTGTATCAATTATACGAACCTGCACATACAGAATATATGTATCAATTATACGAACCTGCACATACAAAACATATCTTGCGTATCAATTATGCGAACTTCCACATACAGAACATATCATGTGTATCAATTATATGAACCTGCACATATAGAACATATAATGTGTATCAATTATATGAACCTCACATATAGAACATATAACGTGTATCAATTATACAAACCTCCACACACAGAACATATCATGTGTATAAATTATATGAACCAGCACATACAGAACATATAATGTGTATCAATTATATAAACCTCCACATACAGAACATATGTGTATCAATTATACAAACCTCCACATACAGAACATATCATGTGTATAAATTATATGAACCAGCACATACAGAACATATAATGTATATCAATTATACAAACCTCCACACACAGAACATATCATGTGTATCAATTATACAAACCTCCACATATAGAACATAACATATATGTATCAATTATATGAACCTGCACATACAAAGCATATCATTTGTATCAATTATATGAACCTGCACATACAGATCATATCATATGTATCAATTATATGAACCTGCACATGACTGGAGTTATAGCTCTCTGTAACACAAAGCCTGGACTGAGTTTGGAGACCATGTATTGTCCATGCAGCATGAACCCTCTCTCGGCCTGCATAGTTTACTCCAGAAGAAAGGTAACACCAATAAGTCTGGAACAAGACAAGCTGCAGAAGCTGCCGGATCAGCTCTAACTGTCAGCCTGTCAGAGCTTCCATCCTAGACCAGTTGCAGACCAAGGCTTAGGGCCTGGTCTGCCCTGCCATGACATTTAGTCTTTAGGCTGCATTTGCTCACACTAGGGTAAGGCTTGTACCCACTCAACTGCACTCCTCTGCCCGAAGCCATTGGCACAATGTGGGGTGTTGAGCAACGCCCAACATTTGGTGCTAACAGAAAGCAGGTAGTACCGTTTACTGTCATACGATAGCTCAGTCAAATCTGACTAAGACCTGACCAAAATGAAACTGCACATATAGAACATACAAAGTGTATCAATTATACCTGCACAAACAGAACACACAATGTTTATCAATTATACAAACCTGCACAAGGAATGTTTATAAATTATACAAACCTGCACAAGGAATGTTTATCAATTATACAAACCTGCACAAGGAATGTTTATCAATTATACAAACCTGCACAAGGAATGTTTATCAATTATACAAACCTGCACAAGGAATGTTTATCAATTATACAAACCTGCACAAGGAATGTTTATCAATTATACAAACCTGCAAAAGGGAAATTTTTAATCAATGATATCAATGACAGATGTACAGAGAAGAAACTGACCAGGTACTGGAATGGAAGGTCCCGGAAGATCCACCACATCCAGGTGTCAAACACAGACTCTACACTCTTGGAGCTTCTAACCATCAGCACGTACGCTTGTTTCTAGAAGGAACAGCAAAACAAAACATTAGTACAAGGATATGAAATAACTGAAATTAAACTGCAGTTTTCTGTCTAGTCAATCAATGAATTAATCAATCAAAATGTGAGTAAATCATTTTCAGGATATCTTCTTCTAGCCTTTATCCCGGAGCGGAGAGAAAACAGAAGTCTAATCAGATGGTCATGGGTGACATCCGCACAGGGACTCTTCGCTGGCTACTGGAGCAGGGGGTGGAGCACATGCAGCAATGTCTGAGTACAAAGATGTTGATTCCTGACTCCATATTGGATATTTCTTTCGCCCTTTGGTTTCTAGAAAACAGACTTTTTAATTGCATAATTGTCAGGTTTATTCACTGGGTCAGTGGGGAGAAAAAAGAAGCAGTGGTTGGGGTTTCATCGCGAAGGCTAATGGGCCTTGCTTGAAAAAAGGGGAGTCTGGCATATGAGACTACAACCTCCTGCATGAGAATGGAGTGGAAGCAGTAACAGCGGCTTCCGTTGGTTAGAGGAGACCACTGCAACACACAATGTATTCATTACAGACTCAAGGAGTATGCTTAGTAAAGTGAGAAAGGAATGTTTCGTGTGAAATGGCTACACTCACTTCAGTAAGTCACCAATTGTGGGATTTGTATGCTTGTTTTTGTACTGGCAAGGCGGAGTGCGGGGAATGAACAGGCTGATAGGCTGGCAGGGAATGTATCTCTTGGTGGTAGATTACCTATGGACAAGGGAGAGGTGGTCATGCACCTGTAGGTTCAGGTAGAGATAGCGGAGGAACAGACAGAAACCCGTATGTGGAAAGAATGATATTGCGGGGGATTTGGCAAAGGTCTGGAAGAATCTCAAAACAAAGGGAAGACCAGGAGAACTTTCAATCAGATAGCAATGGGAACGATTAGTAGTAAGACTCTTCGCTGGCTGTTGAACTAGGAGACGGAGCGCATATGGGAATGTCCTGAGTGCAGTGATGTCGGTTCTTAGCTGAACTCAACTCAACTCAACAGGTTTTCTCAGTATATATCCTGAAAAAAAAGTCTTAAAAGTTGAAAGGATTGACTTCATTGCACTGCCAAAATCGTTGCTCAAAGCACGAACTCCACAGCTCCTGGGAAGACCCCCAGGAGTCTTCGAGAAAAATGCACTCTTGAACCGAATGACGGACCTGGAATCAAACTTATAACCTTCTGAGCACAAGGCAGACAGCATGGCCACTTCGCCACTGAGACCCACATAGATAGTGCCAGCATTTTGTCATCACCTCCTGATTTAATGAAATCTGTGTAGTTCTCTCCTAAGTTTAATAATTCTGTCATACAATTTAGTCCTTCCCTTGTGTGCTGGCATCAGCCAATGACCGACTGACTGGCTGGCACTTTGCCGTCTTGACAGACAATAGTTTGTAAAATGGAGTTACACCTCTCCACAACACACAAGTCTGAGCTGAATTTAGAGACCATGTGTTGCCCAGGCAGCATGATCCCTCTTCTCTCGGCCTGTCTAGTTTATTTGAGAGGAAAGGTAATAGCAATACATCTGGAACAAGACAAGCTGCAGAAGCTGCGGATCAGCAAAGCAATGCTCTAACTGTCCCCTGTCTGAGCTTCCGATCCTAGACCAGTTGCCGACAAGGCTTAGGGCCTGGTCTGCCCTGCCATGACATGTAGTCTTTAGGTGCATTCCTTGCACTAGAGTAAAGGTGTCAGCTAATGAATGATTGTAATAAGATGGCGGGACATTTCTTCGTCCCGTAAAATGGAACGTGTTTTTTTCCGAAATGTGTATGGATTCAGTGTTTCTTCGTGGTGAAATGGAGTTCGGACCGTGCAACGGATTTCGTGCACGCGCGCCCGGGCCTTCTTTCGGCGCATCATCGGCGCCCGGTGGCGATAGTTAAGCAGAAGGCGCTTAAAATGTGACAGATTGGGTATCGGAAATGTTCGAGTACTGTACTGGAACTGTGCATCATTTAGTCAACACCGACCCATTCTTGAAAAACTACTCTACGGAAACGATATTGTAGTCTTGCAAGAAACACAGCTCACCGACGGAACAGTCAATGTTGACGGGATTTCAGGCTTTTCCTTAACAGGCGGCACCCTCGGACATGCCATTCTGGTCGCGACAACATACTAGTGTCTGAGATCGATATGTCCGCCTGGAACAGCGATGCCTGCAAGTGCAGGCATTAAGAATAATGACACCAGTGACGCTTGTAATCGTTAACGTCTATGCGCGAAATGGGAAGGTCGACGTGCGACAATGGCGTAGTTTGTTCGATATGGATGAAAGGCATATTCATCTACTGCGGGGACTTCAATGCCAGAGGCAGTCAATGGGGGAATTGGCATCACCAATAGACAGGGAGAAGATTTGGAGGACGCCCTGGCATCTGCTGCCCTAATCTGTCTGAATGATGGGAAGGTCACTAGAATGGCCACTCGACCAGGCGACTCTGACAGCATCATTGACTTGGCTCTGGTGTCGCCCACCCATCGCACCAAGGTGCCGGTGGGGCACACTGGGATACCACGATAGTGACCACTACCCTTGTGTCATCCTGATCAAGAAAGACGGGGCCATGAGTCAAAGAAACAAGACCAATGCCTTCCCGTACGACACCACTGGTCAAGACGCCATAAGCAAGATCAGAAGAAGAAACTAACTTCCTCCCGTAGGAGACAAGAAAGATGGCTGCAGCCACCATGGTGGAATGGAGAGGTCTGAGAAGGTGTGGCTGGGAAAGAGGCAGGTCTGTCAAAGACTGGCAAAAGGCCAGAAAGGCTAACATGCCACAGGTTGAGTTGGCGAACCTGAAGACTGAGGTCGTTAGGACGACGGACTTTTATTCAAATCCTGCGCAAAGAGGCCAAGGTCCGACAAATGGGACGAGTTCTGCAGGAAGGTGTGCTCCGAGCAATCTCTTACGACATTCTGGCGCCTCCACAAGAGCATTGAACGGTGCTGCACAACGTAGGGGTATTCCAGACTTTCAAGGCACAGACCTCGCATGGAAAAGTCGGATGCGGATAAAGGTAAGGCCCTTCTTGCACGCTACATAGAACAGACTGACCAGAAAGACGAGCCCGCCAGACAGAGGACCACAACAACACTCTCTCAGTTGTGCGAGGGGTCGGGACAGACGAAGAATGGACAATCACAGTTGACATATTGCGTGCGATGCTCAAGAAATCACCTAACACCGCCCCAGGCCCAGACGGCATCCGATATGGTGACCTAATGGTGATATCAGATGATGACATGGAAGAACTGGCCAGAGAATTCAACACCAGTATCCAGAGGGGTCAGGTCAAAGAAGAATGGCTACACAGCTACTTGCTGCCGCTGCCAAAACCGAACAAAGACCACTCCAAGATAAGCGGCTACAGAATCATTACGATGCAGAATACTGTTGGCAAGCTACTGGAGAAAATTGTAGCACACAGACTTGCTTGGGACTTGGAACAGCTCGGCTGCTTCCCGCCCACACTTGGAGGATACAGACGCAACAAAGAGTCATGCTGAATGCGGCGGTCTTTGCTCAAGATGTTTACGAAGGATTTCAGGTCAGAGAAGAGACATGTGCGGCCGCCATAGACTTAGAGGACGCATATAACAGAGTATCTTTCGAGCACTTGATGCAAACCCTCCTCAGACTGAAAGTGCACCCTCACCTTGTACGATGGATAGCTGCAGTTCTACTCCAAAGGAAGGTGGTGCTAAGATGCGGGAGTTGGTCTTCTGAGCCGATAACGATATGTCCAGGATTGCCGCAGGGTTCACCACTGTCACCAGTACTATTCAACGTGTATACGGTGCCGATCACTGAACAACAGTTGGATGGGAGGGGTAGGACTCTATCATTCGTTGACGACATCCTCGTGTATCGACAGGGTCGAGATAGACAGGCGGTTGCCAACTATATGCAGGGCGAACTAGATCGAATTTCCTCATGGTGTGCTGATGCCGACGCCCTTGTCAACCCTGCAAAGGCAACGGTTACATGGTTCTCACTAAACAACCATATTGTGAAAACAGACCTGCCGGCAGTAAGAATGGATGGGAGCATTCTGAGTAGAACCCAGTCAATGACATATCTTGGCGTGAGGCTTGATCGTAGCCTGTCCTTCAGAGATCATGTCGATTATGTCATAACGAAGGCTCGAAAAGGTTTGGCAGCAATGAGAGTCATGGCGACTGCCAATATCGAGCAAAGACTGCTATTACTTCTGTTCCAAGGACTTGTGCTTTCACGCATCGAGTATGCCCTGGCCATCCTCACTGTCAGCCCTACACAGATTGGAAGACTTGAAAAGGTACAAAACGAAGCCATGCGCATCATTTTGGGCTGCACGAGAGACACCAGCTGTGTAGCAATGAGATACCTCCTTGACTTCCCGACAATGGAACACAGGATCAAGATCTGGAGAGCTCGTGCATACTTAAAAATAAGTGCAGATGAGCAGCACCCTCTGCATGACGCTGTATTCAGAGAAAAGGGTGACAGGCTAAAGAGGGGCAAATCATGGATGGGTCGGGCGGAAGATGTCGTCGGACAGGTCTGCAGTCTTAACCAGTATCAACCCCGGCAAGGAATGGGTGCCGGTGCCTCCAGCTTTTAAGTGTACCTTCTCCTGCATTATCACACTCGACAGACGGTGCAGAGAGCAGAACCCTGCCGCTGTCAATGCAGAGGTTAACGCGCTCATCTATGATCACTCAAATAGCCCCGAAGTGCTCATCTATACAGATGGATCTGTTGTAAAGCAGCAGAGAAGTGCGTGGGCATTTACAGCCCGTTCAGCGGGCCGAACCGTTCAAGAATCCAGTGGTGCCCACTCTATGACCACGAGCAGCATGACGATGGAGGTGATGGCAGTTACACAGGCTTTCATATGGCTGGAATCACAGCATTATACCAACGTGTGTGTACTAAGTGATTCAATGAGCATGATTCAGAAGGTCGAAGCTGGATCTGTACGTAGACAGTGGACTGAGTCGCTGCGGAAGTCTGCTTGTCCGCAAAGTCACCTTCATCTTCGTCCCGGGACATGCGGGAGTCGAGGGAAATGAACGAGCTGATAAATTGGCTGGCTCTGCACCCCCTGTAGATGGCCAGCCCATGGATCGTGCGGATGTTATTAACGCCCTTAAAGATATGGCGAGAACAGAGGATTTTGACGCCAGTGATTCCACATCGCTCTCCAGGATGAAAGACCTGGGAGTAAGAATCGGCACAGCCAGACGCGAGAGGTACATCGGGAAAACAAAGCGCCTCGTCAACCAACACAGAACTGGCACTATTAGCCACCGGACGCTGATGCATATGCTGGGGGGAGGATCTGAGCACCTATGGACATGTCCGGAGTGCAACGAAGATACCCCAACTGATAACTGATAACTGACTGATAACTGTTTTAGTTAATTTCCATGTTTCTCATCCATATACGTGGGGCCTTTAAATGAAAACCTTACAAATGTGATAGAAATTACAATAACCATGCCAGAGTCTTGTAATCTGTCATATTGTTGTTAAGGATGTCAAGAGTGTTAAGGATGTGACATCACAGTTTCAGATGAACATGTCTTAAGAACAGTTTAAAGACGGCCGCCCCACTTTTGACATGCACCAAAGAGGAGCAGCGTTTTTGTTATCTGCTGTTTGATCAGTGAAAGGGTGAAAATATACAGTCAAGGCGAAAGACAGATAATGTTGAAGATCCACTGCAGCCAACCTTCATTGTGAAGATGGCACCTGATTGATTTATTGAATTAAGGATTGAAACCTATAGAAATTCATCAGCAAATGAAGGTCCCGTATGGTGATGCATGCCTGTCAGTTCAGCAAGTGTATGGGTGGGGGTAGGAAGTTTCAACACGACATGACTTCTGTGACAGGCTGTTCACGACCAGGTCAGGCACACTGAGTAGTAACCTTAGAGTGGTAACACACGCGATGAAGAGAATTTAATGAACAGGAATCCAAGCACTTTATCGGTGCTGGAGGACTTTTAATGAACACAGTGGTGACTACATTGAAAAAATTATACATTTGTTCTTGACTTTTTCAAAATATATTCACACACACACATTTTTTTTTTAAATTTCAGGTTTTCATTTGAAGCCCCCTCGTACTACCTTGGAACAACCATAACATCTGATGAAAGATGCTATATAGAGAGATTAGAACAAGATTGAAAACATACTAACCAATAAAAAGCTGTTAGATAGATGCAATGGAAAAAAAAAGAATGTTGAAGTGCTTGTGGCGAAATGCCAGTGGCCCATGTCCTCATGCCTTCTTTGATTTTGGGTAAACAGGGGGAAACAGCTTTCGGGAACCCTCAGTTCTCTTATTCACTCAATCCCCATGGAAGATAGTTCTCTTGGTTACTTTAACAACCCGATCGTCTTAATAGAACTATTAGAAATCTGACTTTTCTTCGGGAAAACCCGATGGGGCGCCTTGCACCAAATACGCACTGGTTCAACTATTGCGGCAAACAATGTCCATTGAAAACACCTAATGTTTGTCATCTGCACCATGTATTAAAAATTTAAAGATTTGTACAAATTAGGTGCATCCTGCTGGTGAATTGAAAGGTGAGCTTAGATTGTAATTAGTCCTGCCAGACCTTGGCTTGTGAATCTCTGTTGTCTCGACTGGTGAGACGAATTGGCGAAAAGCCAGTCATGCCCTATTGTGAGTGGGTTGTCAGTTGGCCAGTCTAGCTAAGCATCATGTTCTTGGCATGGCATGGGAACGAATTTGAGGAATATATTTCCCCAGAGGATGTTGCTTGTTCTTGGCAGCAGATGGACGGGTGCTATCTTTCTTCCTACGGCCTGAACGCCGCTTAGTGTTGTCTTTAATTTGAATATAAACACGACATATATACGGTATGCCGGAAGGAGGGGAGGGCTCCGTGGGGACGGGTTCCAAACATCTATGTTCTGTCTTATTTAGGCGGAGGAGGATATACACTGTGTTAACTCTTTCGTCTTTTAGCGGATAGGGTGGCCAGGTGGACTGAATAGTTACTGGTCGATAAGATCATCTATATCTACGTGTAATGTGAGGCACTGACGGTACATTGCGGCGACAGCTCATACAAGAGCAGCGGCTGGAGGGGGTAGTATCTTCTTTCCTATTCTTGCTGGGATAGGGAACTACACTGCGTGCCATACAGACCCACTACTATAATATTAGTTAAGGGGGGAAACACACATAATTACGCACACAATACCGCAAGAGCTTTGTCGTGAGAAAGAGAGGGTTTGCAAGTGAGAGGGAAGCCGGGAAACGAATGTGCCCAGTAATAATAAAGGCATGGTATGAGTGTGGAGAGAGTCTTGTATGCAAAAAGTTCCTAGGGTGGCCAACGGGACGTCTACAAGCTGGAGGTATAATAAAGCAGAGACGTAGCCAATCCAGGGGCTACCTGACATGTCAGGCCCATTCACTCGAGCCTCTTATCTAATTTATTGGGTAAAGTACATGTATGACAAATTTAGTAACTGAGGCCCTATTGGTCCTCAGGATTGTGGTACTTGAGTCAGCTAGTTGCTCACTAATCTCTGTCATCTCCAGGGTCCTTCGGGAATTAAAAGGAGCAGAAGGGATCTGCAAGGCCGCGATATAATCACCTTAAGCAAGTCTCAGGTGAACCATGGACGGTCGGGACGACCCAGGCCAATTACTCTACTCAATAGATTGAGGTCCGATTAGGACTGGACTAGTAGCATTCTTCAGTTCCAGCTCAGTGCAAATCCCATCGCCAACATTGGAGTGGCTGACCCTATGTTCTTGGCTGGACTTACGCTTTATTCTCAGTCGTCAGCATTCTTGTCTGGGACAGTGAAAGACACCTACCCATTCCTATTTACAAATTGTCCTCCATTATATTATTCCCTACCCACAATGGTGACAAGTGATTCCATGGCACTTTCCAAGAACACTTGATTGACTATAGAGTGTGTCCACTCAAACCCGCAGGCTTGGTTCTACAGCAGCTGTTGTTCGTACAACCCATCGGGAAGGAGGAAACTAACTAAGGACATAATCGGTGAGGCAGATGTCGACTGACGGGACTTTGTAGTACTCTTCGGTCTATGATGGAAAGCCATGAGGCTCTGTCCCAGAACTGAATTCTGTGTCCCTGTTTTGTCTGAAGTGAACTACCTGTTTTAACTGCCTTGATGTTATCCTGTGCTGTCCTTTATTAAGTTATTAAAATTACGTTATAGTTTACTCTGACGATCGCCATGTTATCTATGGGTTCAGCCAGAAAGACACCTCAGGGAATAGGCCCCGAGGTCGAAAGAGAGAGTGACAGCGAGTCCAGGGAACGGAGGAGGGTTGGCAAGCAAAGACCTATCCCAGCCAGAGCTATAGAATATTATTGAAGCATTGTGACAGGGGTATTTGGGACCCTCCACTTAACTCGTTACAGTGCTACATAGAACCAATACTGTTGTATAGATGTGAAACAAGGACAATAAGCAGATAAGCTGAGAAACACCTAATAGTGGTGGAAGTGTGGTTTCTGAGGACAATTAAATAATATAAAATATGTCGCTGCGAAGCATGATTCTTGTCCTTGAAAGTTACAAATGAGCAATCTGGACATTTTCAGGGAAGCTAAGCCGCAGAAACAACTTATTACAAACATCAGAAAGAAGCAATCATCGTATTTTGGCCACGTTAAGAGAAGACAGAAACTGGAACATGTTGTGACAACAGGAAAGATTTATGGAAAGAGAGACAGAGGAAGACAGCATGAAACAATTCTTGACAGTCTTGTGTCATGACATGGAATGGAGTCAACACGCGAACTGATCCAATTTGTGGTGAAGCACGATCGTCCATGCCAGCTGGCAAGGCTGGATAATGATGATGATTATACAAAAGGCAGACAAAAAAATTAATAAGATAGTTTTTTCCAGAAGAAAATGAAAAATATAAACTGGTTACAGAAATTACATATAGACAGTCACAATGTTTTGAGCACAGTACAAGGAGAAATATATTTGAATACTTAGTGACAATTTACAAAGTTAAAAGGAAAAGATGAGAGAAAGAAACTAAATATCTGGAGCAAACATAGATTGTCCTGGATGCAATGATGCTGATTGTTGGTTTCCAACACCTACCGCATATTTTTTAGCCAGGTCTCGAAGGACATATTTGGAAGCTTCAGTTTTGATCTTGGTCTGGGTGAAGTAATAGGGTCGGGTACTGCTCAGCATGGCCTGCATACAGTTGAAGCATGCCTCCGGCTCCATGTAGTGCAGGAACAGACAGGACATGGGGAACAGCAGTGGGCAGTAGATGATGTCTGGGTGGTAGTTACATATAACGGTCATCACAGCTTTGGCGTGTTGGATGCCATGGTTGGTGAGGAAATAGGAGTGTAGATGGTCCAGGTCCACAAATGCTGGCAACATCAGGTCGTCGTCCACTGGAAGGCATAAACAGTGGTGGTTAACGCCACAGCTTATTTAATGAGTGGCTTTATGGGTAGTGTTTGCGTGTGAAAATGAAAGAGAGAGAGAGGAGGGAGAGAGGGTGAGAGAGAGAGAGGAGGGTGAGAGAGACAGAGAGAGTGAGGGAGAAAGGGGGAGGGAGAGGGGAGAGAGAGAGAGAGGGAGGGTGAGAGAGAGGGAGAAAGGGGGGAGGGAGAGAGAGAGAGTGAATGTGGGCGGGCATGCATGCACACCTGTTGTGTGTGTGCTCTACAATCTTTTTGTTTTCTCTGTGAGGTGTACAGACACTTCAATTCTACTCTGAGGTTTAGAGACACCTCACTTCTACTCTGAGTGTAGAGACACCTCACTTCTACTCTGAGAGGTGTGTGTTGATGGAGGGTTGTGTGGTTAAGGGATGTGTGGGTGGGTGAGTGTGTGTAGGTTGGGGGATGGGTGGGGGATGTGTATGGGTAAGTGCGGGATGTGTGAGTGGGGGAATGTGTGTAAGTGGGAATGTGTGGGTGGGTGCGGCAAGTGTGTGTGTAGGTGCGGATGTGTGGGTTGATGGGAGATGTGTGTGTGGGTGGGGATGTGTGCTTGGCTGGGTGGTGGAGGATATGTGGGTGGGTGAGTGTGTGTGGGTTATGTATGGTTTTGGAGATGTGTAAGTGGGAGATGTGTGTAGGTTGGGGGATGTGTGTGGGTGGGGGATGGGTGGGTTGATGCTTGTATGTGCGCCTGGGTTGTGTGTGTATGGGTGGGTGGGGGATGTGTGTAGGTGGATGTGTGGGTGGTGGATGGGTGGGGTCATGTATGTGTGACCTGGGGGTGTATGTGGGTGGGTAGTGGATGTGTGTGTCGGGAGGGGTGGATGGGTGGGGGATGTGTATCATAACATGGTAAAATGCATTGTTTATGTTTACAACATTCATTTGATAATGTTTTTTTTTTTTCTATGTGAATGTATCATGCACTATGCACTATTGATGAACGAAATGCTGAAGGACGTGACAATCATGGATCTTAAGCCATGGGGCACACCCCAAAGTTAAAGTTATTGCCGAAGCAAATAAGCAAGATTCATGAAGTTAACAGGGGGCATTCAAATCGTGGTTGTTGTCAAGTGCGGCACCACGTTATGAAGATAGCAATGGCCATAGATTGTGCCACTAAAGTAATAGTTAAATTAATAGTTGTCGAGATTCTATGTATTGTGTAATATTGCTGGACAACTGTGTTCGTATAAATGACAATGTGAACTGTACAATCTTTTAGAGGACAATAGAGTATTTAAAACAGAGCCAGTGTTATGTTCTTAAAGACGTGTTGAGTAGTGTTCTAACAGTTAGTTGTTGTGGACTGTATAGAATGAAGAGCCTAACTGTAACCAAATATAATAATAGAGATGTCTACTGTGATAGGATCACCCCATCTCTAGACATAAATCGAAATGGCACAGAAGTGCGCTAGCACAGAGATTTGTTTATGGCGCTTAAGATAGTCTGTTTACACACCGTTCATGAGTAAGGAGCCATTCTCGTTCATGGCAATATGATCCCGGATGATCCCCCATATTGTCATTTATACGAACACATTTGTGCAGCAATATTACACAATACATAAAATCTTGACAATTACTATTAATCTAACTACTACTATAGTGGCACAATCTATGGCATTGCTACCTTCATAACGTGGTGTCCAAACTCGATGACAATCACGACTTGAATGTCAACTGTCACCTTTGCGAATCTTGCTTATTCGCTTTGACGACAACATCGGCGTGCGCCCAATGGCTTAAGATCCACGATTGTCACATCCTTCAGCGTGACTATCTTTTACCATGCCACGAGCCGTAACTTTGATCATGGCAACCTTACTTCTACTCTGAAGTGTAGAGGCACCTTACTTCTACTCTGGACTGTAGAGGCACCTTACTTCTACTCTGGACTGTAGAGGCACCTTACTTCTACTCTGGACTGTAGAGGCACCTTACTTCTACTCTGGACTGTAGAGGCACCTTACTTCTACTCTGAGGTGTAGAGGCACCTTACTTCTACTCTGGACTGTAGAGGCACCTTACTTCTACTCTGACGTGTAGAGACACCTTACTTTTACTCTGGAACAAAGAGGCACCTTACTTCTACTCTGGACAGTAGAGGCACCTTACTTCTACTCTGGACAGTAGAGGCACCTTACTTCTACTCTGGGGGTGTAGAGACACCTTACTTTTACTCTGGAACAAAGAGGCACCTTACTTCTGCTTTGGAATGTATAATGCCCTGACACACAGACAGATGCCCTGACACACTGACACATACATAGAAACATCACTTACCACCATGTGGAAACAACTCATCCAGACACTGCTGGTACACGTGCTCCTCAGTCTTCAGCAGGTAGTTGCACAAGTTCTCCCACAGATGCCTCCGGGCATCACTCTCGGCCGGCCACTGGGAGTTTCGCAGGTATGACTTCAGACCCTTCAGAGACCCCCCCTTTCAACAGAATCAGCAAATGCTCTTCAGATCTGCCCCCAAAACCATCCTCTGGAAAGAATAATATAGCCATTAATCCGATGGTACCTTTATATTTTTTAACTACATTTTGGGATTGAGATGAAAACGGGAAAAGCAAAGATTTGTTTTCTGCAGAAAACACAAGGAAAACTGTACAGAGGGTGGTTACAATCTTCTTCTTCAGGTGCACAGGCTGGAGCAATCTTCTTGTTCCCGTGTCCAGCTGGAGCAGATGTTGGTCAAGACTCCTGACTCCTCTCTGACATGTGATATTAGATGAAGTTGGTGAGTCAACCATGATTGTAGCCCAACTGTTGAAGCTTCCCCTAGACACCTTTGTGTCTTCCCCCGTTTCTCTAGCCTTGCATGTCACCATATAAAGCCACCTTCTCTGCCCCACCTGGTCTGATGATATGCCGCTCCTTTGTCCCCCTGGATGTGATGATTGTGCTGGTGTCTGTGGCACTTGGTCTGATGATATTTCGCTCCTGTTTCCCTGTAGATGTGATGGGTGTGCTGGTGTTGGAGGCATAGGTGATACAAAACTAATTCAGCCCAGCACGATGGCAGGGAACTCTTCTCCCACAAATATGACACCATGTGGAGAAAGTCATAAGGAGTCTAGACGATTGACTTGGCATGTGTCATCTAGGAAAATCTCCAGTATTGGCACCTGGCATGTTCAGAGAATTAGAGACAAAGAGAAAAAAACAAACTATTTTCAATAGAAAAACAACACACATCATTATTTGCTGTAAAAATAAATAAAAATAACACAAATCACTACACTTTCCCCCCAGACAACACAAACCATTATATTCTATACAAAAAAATACCACACAAACAAATTTTTTCTACATTTTTAAAAAGAACACAAACCACTTTTTCTATAGAAAAAACAATACAAACCACTATTTTCTACAGAAAGAAACAACAAAACAACCACTATGTTCTATATATACACACACAAAAAACCTACTATTTTGTACACAAAACACTACACCAAAATACTCTTTTCTGTAGATTAAAAAAACACACACAAACCAGTATTCTCTGCAGACACCCAAAAAAAAAAAATATTTTCGAAAGAAAAAACACAAACCATGAATTCAACAGAAAACATGAACAACGTTTGCACCAACATCAACTGAGACAAACATACGCACTCACATCACTGACAGAGAGCACACAACAATCTTTTAGATACCTGCCCTGACCTACCTGTATGAGGGTTCTTGTTGCCCAGCGATGCCTTGAACCTGTCCACATCCACAAACTCAGTATAAGCCACTCCCAGCTCTAGGGAGTGCTCGAACATCACTCGTTCTTTCATGGGTTCCGGCTTGTCCTCATCCTCCACCGTCACCATGGTTGACTTGGCCGGTGATGACGGAGATGAGCCTCCTCCGACAGCTGGGAGTACTTACTGCAGACCCCAATGCCATCTGAGGGATTCAGAATAAAGAAGATTATCAAAGACGTGGAAACTACAATACAGTGTCCAAGAAATATGGACAATAAAGCATACGACTAATGAAGTTTATGAACTAATACAATAAGTGTCAGACAATGGAAAACATGACAAAGGTAGACAGCCCTAGAGAACTGCACAGAAGGATTAAGCACTACAACACAAGAACAAACATTCATTGTTTCAGGAGATCAGTCTTATCAAGTAAAACATTAATAATCTTAAGCCACTTCATGAAAGCATGTATATAAATAAGAGGAAATGGCAGGAATATGAAACCTATGCCATATGAAATAACAAAGCTACAAAACAACACATGCCTATGACAGAATGTGCAGAGCACAGCATAACACTAGTATTACAACTGCTTGTTAAGTAAAATCGCAATATTGTTTGTCCATCAACAAAGATGATGACCATTCATTTCATCCAGTGGGGTTGAAAGTACGGAGCCGTGAGTTTTCAGATGGCTGACAAGGCCTGTTTTGGCTCGAAATGTTCTTCTGATAAGGCCTGTATTGGCTCAAAATGTTCTTTGACAATGTGAGCAAAGAATTTTTGACGTTCCAGGAGGAGGATCTCCTGCAGTGGTTTTTCTGACCAGCCTTTTCTTCACAGCTCTTGCAGTCCAAGTGACTGCAACCTTTTGTAATGATGTAACCCACGAATTTGTCAATGTCAAGATGAATTCCAAAAGCTTTCAGTGAGACTTTCAGAGTGTCTTTAAAGCGTTTCCTCTGGCCACCTTGGCAGTGTTTACAACACAGCTCGCAGTAAAAAATTTGTTTAGGGAGCGCGTGATCTGGCATGCGAGTTAAGTGACCAGCCCTGCGAATCTGATTCTTCATCAGTAGAGTGTGGATACTGGGCATGGATACTCTTTCTAGGACTTCAGTGTCTGGGATCTTGCCATTTACTCTTCAATAGCTTCCTAAGGCAGACTGTGTGGAAGTGGTTTAATTTCCTAGCATGTCACTGATAAACAGTCCAGGTTTCACAAACATATAGCAGTGTGGATAATGCAAGTGCTTTATAGACTTTCAGCTTTGTCGTAATAAATCGTAATAATTCAGTCATTAAACATAGGTAGGTATTCAAGTGTAAATAACAGGAATATATAATCCAAGCCATATGAAAAAAGAAAACTACAACACTACACATCTCTATGAAAAATGTGGAGAGCAGAACATGCACACCAAAACTGCTTATAAATTAAAATAGTAAAAATTTTAAGAGATTTAATAAAAACCTGTAAATATACAAGTAGAAATGGAAGGAATATATAATCAACACCACATGAAATAACAAAGCTATATCACAACACACCACTATGAAAAATATGGAGAGCACAGCACACGTATCATAATTGCTTGCTAAGAAAACAAGTAATAATTGTAAGTCACTTAAAGAAAACCTGCAAATATAAACGTGAAATAATTGGAATATGTAATCTACGCAGCATGAAATAGCAAAATTACAACAATACACACCCCTAAGGAGAATGTGAAAAGCACAAAACGAGTATCATAAATGCTTGAAAGGCATGCAAGGACAAACAGAATATTCTTTATCAACAACAACATAGACACTGTGCATCCAAACATAGACCAGGAGGTTGAATTGTGCCCTTAAAGAAAACAAAACTGTTATAAACACACAGACACTAATACGCAGACAATAATAGAAAGCTAAATAATAGATTTCAACATGTGCAAACCCACAACAATTAAGAAAGTTAAATTTAAATGTGAACAAAAGAACAAAAGTGAAGAAAGAAGCGTCCCTGGCAGGAAATGAGGCACAAATGACAATATTATTTGAACTCATTCTGTTGCTGGCAGTTATTTCAGAATAACAAAACATTAGAAGGCGTTAAATAGTAATAACTGTCTGGGGAATTAAGTAACAGTTAGGATATAAACATTTCAATTAACAACGAGAAGAGAAAACATTCAAGCAGCAACTACTAGGCTATAAACATTCAGAGTAACAACTAGAATAGAAATATGTAAACATTTAGAGTTACAACTAGAGAGAAACATTTAAAGAAACAACTAGGCTATAAGCATTTAAAGTATCAATCAATCAATCAGGTGCCATCTCCACAATGAAGGTTGGCGGCAATGGATCTCCAACACTGTCTGTCTCTCACCCTGACTGTACATTCTGTCAGACTGATGTTCGTCCATCTCTTGATGGTGTCTTCCCATTTGTATTGTTGTCTACCTCTTGCTCGCTTGCCCTCAACCTTGCCCTCCAGTATGTTTTTATAAGAGTATTATGTCTTTTAACATGGCCAAAATATTTCACTTGCCTCTTTTTTATTTCTTTCACTAACTCTCTTTTTATTCCCAGTTTTTCTAGAACCAGTTATAATATAAACATTAAAATAAGTGACAAGGATAGCCTTACTTGAAGAACACAAGGCAAGAGGAGCAAAGCAGGTGGTGAAGTGGTCAAGCCGTTTGCCTCGTGCTCTGAAGGTTGTGGGTTCAATTCCAGGCTACATATTTCGATTCATGAGCGTAATTTTTTTTCGGAGACTCCTGGGGGTCGTCGCTGGAGCTACGAAGTTCATGCTTTGTGCAATGCTGTCAACAGGCTGCTCTGCCAAAAGAGGCTGAGCCATAAGGGATAAAATCCCGGACAATGAAGTTGATCCTCTCAACTTTTAAGATTTTTATTTTTTTTAAAGAGTTGAGTTGAGTTAAGAACTGACATCACTCCACTCAGGACATTCCCATACGTGCTCTGCCCCCTCGTTCAACAACCAGCGAGAGTCACACTACTAACTGTTCCCACTGATATCTGATTAAAAGTTTTCCTGGTCTTCCCTCTCAGTTTTAAGATTCTTCCAGACCCCCTGCCGATCCCCCGCAATCTCATTCTTTCCACATATGGGTTCTCAATCTGTTCCTCCGCCTCTCCACCTGGTCCCCAAGCGCACGACCACCCCCCCCTTGTCCATAGGAAAAATCCACCAAGGGGTGCCTTCCCTGCTACCTATCATCTAAGATTATAAGAACAGTGAAAGTAGTATGTTGAAGTTTAAACAGCTGAGCAGCATGCCAGGCAATGAGCAATACATGATGGAGAAATTGTAGAACAAATTTAAAAAATTGAAATAATGACGTCATAAAAATGTGCTCCAAAGTCTATCGTGAAGCAATATGCAGCGAATGGCTGTCATCTGCTGGAGTAATTCTTTGCACCCCAAAACAGAATGGTGTTATCAAGGGAAAGAACAAATTTGTTTGGTGAACAAGTGTTTCAAAAGACCGATACACACGGAAAAAACAACAAAACCATTGCAGAAGGTATTTAACAATATGAAGAGACGTGTACAGTCATGTCTTGAAAACCCATGGTGATTTTAAACACTTGATATAATGAATACTACAATGACTTTCCAGTTTCCCCAAAAAGCATTAAACCCTAGCATGACTATTGTAACTAATTGAAGGGGTAATTTAGCACATTTTGATGAATGTACTTCATTTTGAAAATGTAACCTATATACAAAGTGACGACACTTTACAAACACCCTGTAGAACAACTACAAGTCGTTTGTCTGGAACTGACATGAGTGAGATAGGCATTCGGATGACATGGCGCTGTTGCATGTGTGAGTGCTAACATGAGCGCACTGTATTGCCATGGAGCGAAATGGGTCACAAATGATCGGCAATAAGTTATTGCCCGGGTGGTTATGACTGGCGATTCTACTGCCACTGAGCTATTCCTGTTTTTGCCGATGGATGAGATGATGTTACTCAGTTGCTAATGAATTAGAGCACCTTAAATGTTTGACATAAGTCACTCTACTGTCTCCAGGTAGATAAGGCATATGTAATATTTATGTTCTATTGTTGTTCTTATTTCCCTGGAGTTTTTTTGGTAGTAATACTCTTTCTACCTTCTCTAAGTCACCACGTATATTCAAAAACAGTCAAACACACTAACAATAACTTCTTCATAACACACAGCTGCTCTGTTTTTACACTGTGTATTCTGTCTTTTTTAAACATGTCCATAAATTCACTGAAACAACAATACTTGCACTCGATCTCTATCTTGTATATCTGTCGCTCGAACAACATGACGTTGACATTCGCCCCAAGATTCACAAACACTCCATCTGTACAAACGTGGCGGCCAGATGGACCTCTGCCATGTGCCATTCTCCGTCCAACCTGGAATGCAGTCCAGATGTGAATGATCTCTCATGGACCTGCAGTCCGTGCTTGACCTTCGCTCCATTATTTCCCGGCAGAGTGGTTCACAATCCACTCGATCTTCACGTCTGGTCACTAAAGTGCAAGACTCTAGGTCACCTGCACTGGGTGGAACTTTAACCTAAGCCAACTCCATGGCAAACCCATAAGGAAAATAAATTTAAAGGGGGAACCCTAAAACCACATTTGAAGCGAATCAGAGACAGAGATGGGTAATATGGGGAGGCATGGACGGAGCTTCATGACCTTTTGGAGGAGAAGAGTGAGGACAAAAGAACAAGGCAAGATGAAGAAGACAAGTGAGCAAGGAATGTGGTACAGAAGAGGTGTTTAAAGACATCACGCTGACAATCATGCACTGAAATCAGCCCCTAGAGGGCACCTGCCAGCTTGTATTACCATCAGACACAATACTTGGTGACAGGATGTTGTCAGCATCCTCCGAAGTGTTTGTAAATGTGAATCCCTCCGACGACTCCTCCACTCTGACCTCATCGGAGACGACAATGCTGTATTCTGGTCCCCTCTTCAAGTGAACCCGCCTTCAGCGGCGATGATTCTATCAGCTGCCTGGGCTTGATCTTCCGCTCGCTTACCCAGCAACGAGACTTCTCCATCTTGCTTTCAGAGTAGCTGTTCCTCTTACGGACGGGAGCTGATCTTGTTTTTTATGAATGGGGGGGGTTCATTTGTTCAGACTTCCCTACCATGAAATGCAGCACTTTCCTGCTTTTCCTGCTGGCTTTTAGAAGATGTTGTGGAAGTTTTCTGGTACCCTTTGCATGAACATAACCGAGGAAATTCAGCAGCATCTGATGTCCCCCAATTCTCATTTGTATCACAGCTTTCTTCCCCCTCGTCATCATCATCGTCATCATTCAGGTAGGACTTGAAAATTATTCTGAACTACTGCACCAAGGCCCAAAATTTTGCCTTCTGCTGCACAAATTTAAAGCCTTTTGTTTCCGGAGCATCCTCAAATGTGCTTTCATTTTTTCGCGAAATTTCTTCCCCCTTTAGTTAACGATTTGTATTCTCTGTTTTTTCTGAGCTGGGTGCTTCGTCATCTGTCTCTGACAATCTTTTGCCCTTTGGGAGTCGGATATGAAAAGAGTTGTTTTTCCCTGCTGTCAGGTGACGACCCTGTGTTATGAACAGGATCATTAACATCATCGCTGTTTTGTACGGGAGCAGCTGCTCCCAGGCGCTGTCCGGAATGCACTCTCTTTGAGAGGGAACATTCAAACCCCAGAATGTTTTCTGCACGACCCCAGTTTGATCCTTCTGAATGTCAACATCGCTGGTCTCCTCGGGGCTTCCATGATGTTTATTTACAGTGTTCACCGTTGGTTAGCTGAGTCCCGTGGTAACAATCTGGCACATCCAACAGACAATGACAATCTGGCGCATCCAACAGACAATGTCAGCGTCCATTATAATGCAACACCTCCATGTAGCAATGTTAACATGGCTGTACTCGTACGAGGACTAACGTCTTCTTACAGGGAGTCTCCTTTTCCATATATACCCTGTAAAACAAACAATTAAAATTTAAATTTTTTTATTTTTCACTGACAGATGGTACTTTCATGTGGGGTACTATGTTGTACTTTCTGAAATAGGGATTTTCATGTGTTTTGCTGGCGTTGTACCATGTCTGAAAGAGGGTACTTTTCAGTGTTTGCTAGTGTTATACTATGTTTGAAAGATGGTACTTTCTTTGTTTGTTGGTGTAGTACCATGTTTTAAAGGGTGGTACTTCCATGTGTTTGCTGGTGTTTTTTTTCCCTTCTTCCTGAGAGTCAATGTGGCTTCAGAAAGAACGGGGAACTGTTGACTTTGATTTTCGCTGCAAGGCAGCTGCAAGAGAAATGTCAGGAACAGAACTGCGAAATGTCTCCACTTTCATTGACCTTACCAAGCTTTTGATACAGTCAGCAGAGAAGGACTGTGGAAGATTATGGCAAAATATGGCTGTCCACGAAAGTTTGCCCAAAATAGTGGGGGCTATTTCATGACGGTATGCAGGAAAGAGTACAGGAAAGGGTGAACTGTCTGAACCCTTTCCTGTCACCAATGGAGTGAAGCAAGGATGTGTCCGGGCACCAACACTTTTTCAGCCTTATGTTTTCGCCATGTTGGTGAATCCTTCGAGAACGACGACATTGGAAAAACCCTCAACTCCCGTATGGATGGAAATTTTATTCAATCTCAAAAGGCTGAAACTAAAACCAAATTAACAGCGGCACCGTCAGAGAGCTCCTGTTTGCTGATGATTGCCCTTATACGCCAACTCAAGGGGGGACAAGCAACATAATGTTTCAGCTTTCTCACATGCCTGTGCCAACTTTGGGCTCATATCAACTTGGAGAAGACTGTAAGTTATGTTTCCGCCAGCCCAGGGAATAAACACACTGTCCGAATATCAAAGTGAATGATTCTAGACTAAATGTTGTGGACAAATTCACCTATCTTGGCAGCACCGTGTCACAAGCTCCACAAAACGATGACAAAGTGAATGCAAGAATCTCCAAGGCCAGTGCAGCCTTGGGAGACTGTACAAGAATGTATGGGACAGAACTGGAATAACCTGCAAACAAAGCTAAAAGTCTACAAAGCAGTTGTATTATCCACACTGCTATATGCTTTGAAACCTGGACTGTTTATCAGCGACACGCTAGGAAATTAAACCACTTCCACACAGTCTGCCTAAGGAAGCTACTGAAGATTAAATGGCAAGACAAGATTCCAGACACTGAAGTCCTAGAAAGAGCATCCCTGCCCAGTATCCACACTCTACTGATGAAAATCAGATTCGCTGGGCTGGTCACTTGACTCGCATGCCAGATCACAGGCTCCCTAAACGAATTTTTTCAGCGAACTGCTGGGTTTTGGTAAATGCTCCCAAGGGGGCCAGAGGAAAACGTTTTTTAAAAACACTCTGAAATTTCACGATGCTTTTGGAATTCCTCATGACACCTGGGATGCTGCAGCCAGAGACCGAAATTTGTGCGTGCTCATTACGCAAAGGGGCAGTCATTATGTTGATGGGAACCAGGACTGCAAGAGCTGTGAAAAAAAGGGGAGACAGAAAAACCACTGCAGGAAATCCTCCTCCAGAGACGTCAAGCATTCTTTTCCCACATTGTCAAAGAACATTTCGAGCCAAATAGGCCTTATCAGCCATCTTAGAACCCACGGCTCCATACCTTCAACCCACTGGATGAAATGAATGGTCATCATCATTCTTGATGGACAAACAACAACATGTCTGAAAGATGGTACTTTCATGTGTTTGCTAGTGTTATACCATGTATGAGAGATGTACTTCCAAGTGTTTGCTGGTGTTGTGTCATGTCTGAAAGATGGTACTTTCATGTGTTTGCTAGTGTTATACATGTATGAGAGATGGTACTTCCATGTGTTTGCTGGTGTTGTGTCATGTCTGAAAGGTGGTACTTTCATGTGTTGCTGGTGTTGTGTCATGTCTGAAAGATGGTACTTTTTTTTTTCATGTGTTTGCTGGTGTTTGTGTTTCTGAAAGATGGTACTTCATGTGTTTGCTGGTGTTGTGTATGTCTGAAAGATGGTACTTTCATGTGGTTTGCTAGTGTTATACCATGTATGAGAGATGGTACTGTTCATGTGTGTGCTGGTGTTGTGTCATGTCTAAAAGTGGTACTTTCATGTGTTTGCTGGTGTTGTGCCATGTTTGAAAGGTGTACTTCCATGTGTGTCAGTGGGTGCTGGTGGTGTGTATGTTGAAAGATGGTACTCTCATTGATTGTTGCTAGTGTTATACCATGTATGAGAAATGGTACTTTCATGTGTGTGCTGGTGTTGTGTCATGTCTGAAAGGTGGTACTTTCATGTGTTTGCTGGTGTTGTGTCATGTCTGAAAGATGGTGCTTTCATGTGTGTGCTGTTGTTGTGTCATGTTTGAAAGATGGTACTTTCGTGTGTGTACTGGTGTTGTGCCATGTTTGAAAGATGGTACTTTCATGTGTTTGCTGGTGTTGTGTCATGTCTGAAAGGTGGTACTTTCATGTTTTGTACTGGTGTTGTACCATGTCTGTTGTGCCATGCTGCGTGTGTGGCTTTGGGAATACTGAACTCAGCTGCACAATTATCTGACATACCAAGTCGAAGGTTTGAAATTATTTCCTGTTGATTTGAGAGCAGACTGATTTTGTTGATATGAGTGTCAGCCATTCATAAAGCAATGGCAAACTACTGAATACAAAATGACCTGGTAAATGACAAACAGCCAATTAATGCTGGGGTTGATTTCACGGTCCATGTAAAAGCGTAAAAGCCTTGCAACTAACTTTATTTTACCACAGAATCCAAGTACTGTTTAACCTCTGCATGGCTATGTCTAGCCTGCATTCAACTTTTGTGAACAGTGTGTATCCAACTTCTTGCGAAGTCTACATCCAACTTCTTGCGAAGTCTACATCCAACTTCTTGCGAATTCTACATCCAACTTCTCGCAAACATCTGTATCCAGCTTCTTGTGAATATCTACATCCCAAAATTTTTTTGAACAGTCTGCACCCAACTTCTTGTGAACAGTGTGTATCTAACTTCTTGTGAAGTCTGCATCGACCTTCTGGTGAAAAAATCTACATCCAACTTCTGATGAACAATCTACATCCAACTTCTTTCGAACATCTGCATCCAACTTCTTGTAAAAATCTACATCCAAATTCTTGTGAACAGTCTGCATCCAACTTCTTGTTAACATCTGCATCCAACTTCTTGTGAACATCTACATCCAACTTCTTGTGAACATCTACATCCAACTTCTTGTGAACATCTACATCTGACTTCTTGTGAACATCTACATCCAACTTCTGGTGAATATCTACATTGAACTTCTGGTGAACATCTACATCAAACTTCTTGTGAACATCTACATCCAAAATTCTTTTGAGCAGTCTTCATCCAACTTCTTGTGAACATCTACATCCAACTTCTGGTGATATTACATCCAAATTCTTTTACATTCCCAACTTTTCTGAACATCAACATCCTAACTTCTTATGAACATCTACATCCAACTTCTTCTGAACAGTCTACATCCAACTTTTTCTGAATAGTCTACATCCAACTTCTTGTGAACATCTACATCCAACTTCTTGTGAACATCTACATCCAACTTCTTGTGAGCAGTTTTTCTACTTCTTGTGAGCAGTTGACATCCAACTTCTTGTGAGCAGTTTACTACTTCTTGTGAGCAGTCTACATCCAACTTCTTGTGAACATCTACATCCAACTTCTTGTGGGCAGTTTACTACTTCTTGTGAGCAGTCTACATCCACCTTCTTGTGAACATCTACATCCAACTTCTTGTGAACATCTACATACCCAACTTCTTGTGAACATCTACATCCAACTTCTTGTGAACAGTCTACATCCAACTTCTTGTGACCAGTCTGCATCCAACTTCTGAACAGTCTACATCCAACTTCTTGTGAACAGTCTACATCCAACTTCTTGTGAACAATCTGCATCCAACTTCTTGTGAACAATCCCCACTGTTGTATTCAGGGACGACAGCCACAGATCCACAAATCGTGGTACAACAATCTGCAATTTCACTATTTCCACAGTTAATCCATTTTATAGTGCTGTGTCTTAAGATGAAAATGTCCACCTCTGTTTCATTCAGACCTGGTTCAATTCATAGTCTGGACTGTGTGAATATTTTTATTACAAATAAGATCAAGATGGCATACTCCCTAACTAATCTTGGACTAGTGGGTCAGATGACCAGCTTCCGGTCCAACATGGAGGATAGGCAGTCGAGTTGTTAAAGTCTCTGGAGTGTTTATGCTTATAGCTGCATTTTGTAGCTTACGCATTTTCCCTCATGTTGGACTGGTAGTGCATGGTTCCGCGCCCTGACACTGTGAGTTGTGGATTTTGTGAGTAATGGTTTTACATCTGTCTGCAGTTGTTTGTGTTGTGAACTGCATGTTTGGAAAAATGGTGCCCGCCAGTTGCTGAACTAAAACTGGGTTTGCCTTATGCAGTAATGTGTGGCTGCCTTATGCAGTAATGTGTGGCTGCTGGTTTTCTAGTGACTGCCGCTTTCATCGACAATTAACTGTATTTTTCGGGGCGGACTTTTGTGTTGGCCTTCTGGCAATGGCATTATGCACAGTATACCTGTGTGGGCTGTTGGTTTGTCAAGACTCCTGTCTGTTTTACTTTCCACATGGAGCAGTGAGAAGCATTTTGTGTGATATTCACTGGCAAAGGAACGAAGCATTATGGGGCATCTCTTCGCCGTGAAGTTGCAACAGCGACTAACTAACTAGCCTCTTCAAACAAGTACAAAAAATTCTGAGTGGCAAATAACATGTACTTACCATCCACTTGTATACTCATACATCAACTGACAGCAGCAAGCCAACAGATAGCACATCCATGACAACACTGCATCAGTGATGATAGACTCGACAATTGTTGCAACAACTACCTGCAGATGCAACAACAGCAAACAGGTTGGTAAGTACAACATACAACTGCTACAACAACTGAATATGTTTAGGAAATTCAAAACAATGTTTCCCTGCTGTGAATTTGAATAACGAAGACACACACAATAGATTGCATGATTTATTGGTTCGCATATTTTGCTGCATCTCATCAGGATGATTACACACCTGAATGAGCTGAGTTGAGCTGAGCTAAGAACCGACATCACTGGACTCAAGACATTCCCACACATGCTCCGTTCCCTCGTTCAACAGCCAGCGAAGAGTCATACTACTAATCGTTCAATATAAGTTGTTTATATAAAAAATAAAAATATTCACATTCGCTCAAATAAAGATCAATCAATCAATCAATCAATCAATAAAGCTGCCATCTCATGAAAGCTCTCCTGGTCTACCCTCTCAGTGAGATTCTTCTTGAACCCCTGCCAACCCCCCACCATATCATTCTCTTCATATACGGGCACTCAGTCTGTTCCCTGCTTTCTCCACTTAGTTCCACAAGTGCCCAACCACCTCTCCCTTGTCCATGGGTAATCTACCAGTGAGAGGTGCATTCCCTGCCAGCCTATCAGCCTGTTCATTCCCCTGCCAGCCTATCAGCCTGTTCATTCCCTGCCACCTATCAGCCTGTTCATTCCCTGCCAGCCTATCAGCCTGTTCATTCCCTGCCAGCCTATCAGCCTGTTCATTCCCTGCCAGCCTATCAGCCTGTTCATTCCCTGCCAGCCTATCAGCCTGTTCATTCCCTGCCAGCCTATCAGCTGTTCATTCCCTGCCAGCCTATCAACCTGTTCATTCCCTGCCAGCGTATCAGCCTGTTCATTCCCTGCCAGCCTATCAGCCTGTTCATTCCCTGCCAGCCTATCAGCCTGTTCATTCCCTGCCAGCCTATCAGCCTGTTCATTCCCTGCCAGCCTATCAGCCTGTTCATTCCCTGCCAGCCTATCAGCCTGTTCATTCCCTGCCAGCCTATCAGCCTGTTCATTCCCTGCCAGCCTATCAGCCTGTTCATTCCCTGCCAGCCTATCAGCCTGTTCATTCCCTGCCAGCCTATCAGCCTGTTCATTCCCTGCCAGCCTATCAGCCTGTTCATTCCCTGCCAGCCTATCAGCCTGTTCATTCCCTGCCAGCCTATCAGCCTGTTCATTCCCTGCCAGCCTATCAGCCTGTTCATTCCCTGCCAGCCTATCAGACCTGTTCATTCCCTGCCAGCCTATCAGCCTGTTCATTCCTGCCAGCCTATCAGCCTGTTCATTCCCTGCCAGCCTATCAGCCTGTTCATTCCCTGCCAGCCTATCAGCCTGTTCATTCCCTGCCAGCCTATCAGCCTGTTCATTCCCTGCCAGCCTATCAGCCTGTTCATTCCCTGCCAGCCTATCAGCCTGTTCATTCCCTGCCAGCCTATCAGCCTGTTCATTCCCTGCCAGCCTATCAGCCTGTTCATTCCCTGCCAGCCTATCAGCCTGTTCATTCCCTGCCAGCCTATCAGCCTGTTCATTCCCTGCCAGCCTATCAGCCTGTTCTTTCCCCTGCCAGCCTATCAGCCTGTTCATTCCCTGCCAGCCTATCAGCCTGTTCATTCCCTGCCAGCCTATCAGCCTGTTCATTCCCTGCCAGCCTATCAGCCTGTTCATTCCCCTGCATCCCTCAGAATTGTCCTGGCATTTAGCCTTGGCTGGCTTGGCAGTCCAGGTAAATTGCTAAAATCTACTTTGACGGGGATTCAAACCACAACCACCAGCCTGACAGGAAAGCAAGCTAGTCTCTGTGCTACTGTGCCCCCCCCCCCCACAGTTCCAGTATAAAACGATGTTGCTTGTCCTTTCATGATGTTGTGATAAATCCCCATTTAGTTTTCAAGGTAACTGTACGTTCAGTAGCTTGCCATGGTTTTCTGAATGAGAAGTCAATAGATATTTAAGTCTAACTTAATACTGCTGTAGGGGTTGAACCCCCTGCCTCGCTCTCAGTGCACTGGAAGTTTCAGAGCGAGTTCTCTTATACTTTCAACCAAGTATATACAGCTAGTCGTCGACTTACGACCTATGCAACTTACGACCATTTGACTTTACGACCACAATCACTAGCCATATTATTAACTCGAGTCTAGTGCTTCCACATTGACGTGGATAGGCCTTAGGTTCATACCAGAGTGCGATCAGCGTTGCCAATAGTGGGTTGTGCTCAATATTTAAAGATTTATTTCTGCCTCAATTATCAGTCGAACGGCTGCAAAGACCAGGTTCTGTAACGATTTATTCCATGCTCAGTCTTCGTAGACTTAGATGGATAACCTGATTTTTGCAGATGATGCTGAAGTTACGACCCACTCTGAGGAAGAATTACAATGTCTACTATCTGCATTCTCCAATGCTTGTTCAGAATTTGGTTTAACAAATTTGCAAAAAGAAGACACAGATTATGTCACAAGGTGCACATGGGGTACCATCAATCTTTATTGACGACGCCGAACTAGAGATGGTAGACCATGTAATATAATGTTTCCTATAGTATTTTCCACACCTGTATTTTGTATGTTTTGCAAATATTAAACCAGTTGTACATGTACAGTTAATGCAGTGTTTTTCTTAAACCTGACGATGTAAAAATAAGAAACAAAAATGGTGTAGAGATGACACAAATGGCACAAAATGATCATCAAAAATTATGATTTATAACGATAATAAAAGAAATTTATGATATAATTTAACTTAAATATTTTTATAACATCACTTTACATTACTGTACACATAGCGTACTCAACTTATGACCAAATCGTGTTACGACCGGTCTGTCGGAACCGATCGTGGTCGTAAGTCGACGACTAGCTGTATAGCATTATTAACACTCAAAATATGTGTGTCAGGTCTTAGTCAGGTATAACTGAGCTACCGTATGACAGTAGACAGCTTTCTGTTGGGCGGCGCCCACCAAACCCGACACCCCACATTGTGCCAACGGCTTTGGGCGGAGGAATGCAATTGGAGGGTACAAGCCTTACCCAAGTGCGAGGAAATGCAACCTAAAGACTAAATGTCATGGCAGGGCAGACCAGGCCCTAAGCCTTGGTCGGCAACTGGTCTAGGATGGAAGCTCAGACAGGCGAACAGAGTATTGCTTGCTGATCCGGCAGCTTCTGCAGCTTGTCTTGTTCCAGATGTATTGGTGTCACTTTTCCTCTGGAGTACACTAGACAGGCCAAGAGAGGGATCATGCTGCATGGGCAATACATGGTCTCTACATATCAGCCCAGGCTTTGTGTTATGGAGAGGTATAACTCCATTTTACAAACTATCGTCTGTCAAGACGGCAAGGTGCAGTCAGTCAACATTAAAAAGAAATGCAAACTGAGGCAGTTAAAAAAAATATAAAAGGAACAACTAAAACTGCATTAAAAAACCTGCCCAGTAACCCTAAGGCAACAAATGCAAACACATCTACATATATCGTGTGCGGCGTCGCCAAAAAACATTATAATGGGCGACATTTTCGACATACTAAGATTAATATACAGATCTGAGCCGGTGAAAATGAAACAGTGTGAAACGCCTTGCCACACACATACATAAAGAGATCAAATCTGCGGATAATATGATGTTCACATGTGCATACAGATGGTCACGCTTGGCCACCTTGCCAGATGTTTCACTAGTCTCACAATAAGCCAGATTGACACACATTTATCGATGTTGACCTTGTAACCTTACAACATCGACTAACAGATCTCGTTTCACTGTCAATGTTTGTTATTTATAACCTTATCGTCATCATGAGTGTATTTGGACGTTAGCCAGCCAGTGGTATCAGCAAGCATGGAAAAATAAATTATGTTTGTGCAGTTCCAGAACGTCTCTGCATAATGTTCATGTTTCTTGAAAACTATCATTATTGTCCTGTCAAGATGATGCTCAGGGGTCTAGTGGAAAGTCACTGAATTGCTAATACAGGCGTCAGGGTTCAATCAGAGCAGTGACCGAGAGTGAATTTAGAGGGTAACTTCAGGAGAAATAACAGCAAGTAGTGACAGATGTGGGGAAAGAGAAAAGTTAATGAGAGAAGTGACAGAGAGAAATGACAGACAGACAGCAACGGACAGACATGATAATGCAGTGATAGACAGGAATGACAGTGAGCAATAAAGAAACATGATAAAGCAGTGACATAGAGGAATGAAAGAGAGCAAAAGAGAAATAAAAAGAGGATTAAAGCAGGGACTGAAAGGAATGACAGAGAGAGGATAAAATTATGACCGAGAGCCGTGACAGAGAAGAATTGACAGAGCAACATAGAGGAATTATGAAGCAGGACAGAGAAGGATGATAGAGAGATGATAAAGCAGTGAAAGAGAGGAATGACAGAGAGCAGCAGAGAGAAATGATAAAGCAGTGACAGATAGGAATGGCAGAAAAAAAATGATAAAGCCGTGACAGAGAGGAATGACAGAGATAAATGACATAGAGAATTATGGAGAGGAATGTTATGTTATACAAAACGCCTTATGTGTGTGTGTGTTAAATTTATAAGCCGTAGTTTATGAGGGGATGAGAAAATCGACGAGGAGGTAATAAACTATGGCCATAATGTTAAAAAAGAAAAAAGCACTCTGTATACTGTATTCGATGAACAGTTACGATCGCTTAAATATAGTGATGTGTTAGCAATTAAGCGTTCAAGCCTGTTTTGTGTAAACCAGAAGAAAGAAAGTGTGTTAATCTGAAATTACTGTAGGAATAACAAACACTTTAGATGTGAACAATACCTGCGGACTATATGGTCAGTGTTTCAGCTCAAAATATGTTTCATTATATTACTTCACATGATATGTAACTGTGCAATATGCACCTGGCGGTCTCTGTTACAAAGGCTTTATGGATGCGGTTTGTAATTCCGCTTATCTGCGTTTGAAACACAGCTGCGATCAATTTGCAGCACACCGTGTCGCTTTAGGTTTTAACGTGTTGGTATGTTAGCCAGTCGTTCAGAAATCAATGGCAAACTATGAATGTAAACTTGCCAAGACACCAACAAGAGTAGTGCTGGTGTTGACAGCGATGTCCTGTAAATAGGATATGCAAATAAAAGTATGCACCTAACGAGATGCAATGAATATGCCAGGCAATAAATTGTGCTATATACTGTTTGTAGCTTCTATGTTTACTTTCATTAAAGGAATATGCTATTTTAAATATTAATCATATGTGTGATTCTTGTATGTAAACTTATGGATCCCCATAGTGCTATGAATTCTGTGCACAGTGCTAAGGTTCTGTTTGTGTGATATATGGGAGGAGAGTGAAGTGCTGATGTAGGTATGCAAGTGCAATAAAAAGAGATTCTTGAGAAGCAAGCCAGTGATAGATTTGGTGAAAAAGACAGTTTACGATTACTCTGTGATTATCTATTAATTATGTATGAGAGGGCTTTCAAGAAAACCTTTAAAATCCCATAAGCATTCAGTCTTCATATTCAACAGGCAGTGGAAGAGTTCTAATACTAATTATGCCCGTTGCATTCTTCTCTAGACTAGGGTGTCACTGTTCTTCTCCATTATTTAATGCACCCAGAGGGCCTTTACCACATCTACCTTATCAAGCATCATGTCAGTATTTTCTCTTCTTGGTCCATACTTTAAGCACGTTCTATAACATTTAATTTAACAAGGCCCCCCCCCCCCACAAATGCTCTTCTTTAGTGACTGTAAAATCTCCAGGACTCACATTCTATATAATACACATCAAAAGATACATGCTCTCAAATCTTCTCTTCTTCTTTCAGCATTCTAACCATTGAGGTTCTTTGCTGCAGATACAAGCAGTCTCCATTTGTCACTCTATGTGACCTTCTCTTGCCAGTCGCTGACTCCAAGTGCCTGTAGGTCTCTATGTATATTATCTCTCCACCGTCTTCTTGGTCTACCTCGGGTCTACAGTCATTTATTTCCTGAGTGTAAGCAAGTTTTTTTCCCTATTATCTTCCATTCTTTTCTATATGCCCCAGCCATTTGTAGTCTATTAGCCTTCATGATACCAGTGATTAGCGGGGATTAAACAGATCATAAAGGTCTTTGTTACTTCTTTTTTTGCCACTCTCCACTTTGTGTATCCCATTGGGTCCAAAGCTGGTCTTAAGACTTGTTCTCAAAGGTTTGATGCTCTCAAATATTTATTTTAATTTCAGACTGAAAAGCTTTGAAACTTCTTACCCACTCATTACACTTTCTAGACTGATAGACATGCACACCATACTGGACCTTCTTTCGCTGTAGGAACTTTCTTCACTGTCAAAAAACTGACAACAAAATGCTGCTCCTCTTGGTGCATGTCAAAAGTGGGGCGGCCATCTTTCAACATCGTGTTACGTTTGTTTTTTATATCTTCCGCAATTCAATGGTCAGTGAACGGACATTTACATTATGATACTCGTTCATTTAGGTTGTGTACCATATTTGCAGTAAAGTGGATTCCGCTGGCTGGATGCGACTACTGCAACACACATTCTTTCATTATGGATTCAAAGAGTATGCTTAGTAAGGTGGAGAAAGGAATGTTCGTGTGGAATGGGCTTCTTCGCTTCAGAGGTCACAGATTGTGAGAATTGTATGGATATTTTGCCCTAGCATGCGGGGGTGCGGGGAAATGAACAGGCTGATAGGCTAGCAGGAAATGCACCTCTTGGTGGTATTTTGCCTATGGACAAGGGGGAGGTGGTCGTGCACTTGTGGGACCAGGTGGAGAAGGCGGAGGAACAGATTGAGAACCCATAAGTGGAAAGAATGAGATTGCGGGGGATCGGCAGGGGTTCTGGAAGAATCTCAAAACGAGAGGGAAGACCAGGAGAACTTTAATCAGATAGCGGTGGGAACGATTAGTAGTATGACTCTTCGCTGGCTGTTGAACGAGGGGACTGGAGCACGTATGGGAATGTCCTGAGTGCAGTGATGTCGGTTCTTAACTCAACTCAACTCAACTTAGTTGTGTACCAGTTTCGTCCAAACCTATGTTTTGTTTGGCACTGAATCAGTTACACTAGAGTCCATCATCATTTGCCGTGCTGATAAGTGTGGTCAGTCAGTTTCACCATTTCACTTGATCACCGAATCATGGATCAACTCAGCGTTCTGTCTCGACCATGCCACATTGTCAAGCCATCTAGGTATTTACTTCTCTGTCTCCCCTTGGTCTCTTCCCTTCAATCTTGCCAGTTTGTCACCATTTCTCCCCCGTTTTCATATGGTTAAGAACATTCAAACATACCATCTTTAAATTCATAGTTCATATTAGTTTGATATCATACTGTTCTTCTCTGTTATCATCATAAAGATTTTCACATAATTGACTAAATACTATAGCCATATTAGCTTCAGGGGCTTGGGAAAGAACAGTGATGGAAAGTGTGGTCCCTGGAGCAGAGGCTGGGTGCATGAGAAAGCAGAAATGGCAAGAGATTGAGAGATGGAGATTCAAACACCTAAGATCTAAACACCTAAAGGTTTGATGTGCAGTGAGGATAGCCTGGAGACTAACATCGTCATCATGCCTTTATTGCCAGTTTAATCATTATCTTTATCAGCCTTAAGCTTCCATATTTGTAGAATACTGCAACACTAATTGTAGTATTAATATTTCTGTTAAATCATTTTTTCCACCACTGCCATCTTTTGGCATTTATTTCCATGCCGTATCTTGTTTATAATTATCAGCTTGGTGAATAAAATCAGTATTCATACCTTCATAACAAATTGTTATTGCATTGACAAACTATTATTTCTGCTTTTCCTAAGAACAACAGGAAGAGAGCAGTGATGTGATTCAAAGGCAGACAAACTGTTGAGGAAAACAAAGGAAGAGAGCAGCGATATGATTCAAAGGCAGACAAACTCTGTTGAGGAAACAACAGGAAGAGAGCAGTGATAGATTCACAGGCAGACAAAACTCTGTTGAGGAAACAACAGGAAGAGAGCAGTGATGTGATTCACAGGCAGACAAACTGTTGAGGAAACAACAGGAAGAGAGCAGTGATATGATTCAAAGGCAGGCAAACTCTGTTTGAGGAAACAACAGGAAGAGAGCAGTAATGTGATTCAAAGGCAGACAAACTGTTGAGGAAACAACAGGAAGAGAGCAGCGATATGATTCAAAGGCAGACAAACTCTGTTGAGGAAACAACAGGAAGAGAGCAGTGATATGATTCACAGGCAGACAAACTCTGTTGAGGAAACAACAGGAAGAGAGCAGTGATATTGATTCACAGGCAGACAAACTCTGTTGAGGAAACAACAGGAAGAGAGCAGTGATATGATTCAAAGGCAGACAAACTGTTGAGGAAACAACAGGAAGAGAGCAGTGATATGATTCAAAGGCAGACAAACTGTTGAGGAAAACAACATGAAGAGAGCAGTGATATGATTCAAAGGCAGACAAACTCTGTTGAGGAAACAACAGGAAGAGAGCAGTGATATGATTCACAGGCAGACAAACTCTGCTGAGGAAACAACAGGAAGAGAGCAGTGATGTGACTCACAGGCAGACAAACTGTTGAGGAAACAACAGGAAGAGAGCAGCGATATTTCACAGGCAGACAAACTCTGTTGAGGAAACAACAGGAAGAGAGCAGTGATGTGATTCACAGGCAGACAAACTGTTGAGGAAACAACAGGAAGAGAGCAGTGATGTGATTCACAGGCAGACAAAACTCTGTTGAGGAAAAACAACAGGAAGAGAGCAGTGATATGATTCACAGGCAGACAAACTCTGTTGAGGAAACAACAGGAGAGAGCAGTGATATGATTCAAAGGCAGACAAACTGTTGAGGAAACAACAGGAAGAGAGCAGTGATATGATTCAAAGGCAGACAAACTGGTTGAGGAACAACAGGAAGAGAGCAGTGATATGATTCACAGGCAGACAAACTCTGTTGAGGAAACACAGAAAGAGAGCAGTGGTATGATTCACAGGCAGACAAACTGTTGAGGAAACAACAGGAAGAGAGCAGTGATATGATTCACAGGCAGACAAACTCTCTTGAGGAAACAACAGAAAGAGAGCAGTGATGTGATTCACAGCAGACAAACTCTGTTGAGGCAACAACAGAAGAGAGCAGTGATATGATTCACAGGCAGACAAACTCTGTCGAGGAACAACAGAAAGAGAGCAGTGATGTGATTCAAAGCAGGCGAAACTCTGTCGAAGAAACAACAGAAGAGAGCAGTGATATGATTCACAGGCAGACAAACTCTGTTGAGGAAACACAGGAAGAGAGCAGTGATATGATTCACAGGCAGACAAACTCTGTCAAGGAAACAACAGGAAGAGAGCAGTGATATGATTCACAGGCAGACAAAACTCTGTTGAGGAAACAACAGAAAGAGAGCAGTGATATGATTCAAAGGCAGACAAACTCTGTCGAGGAAACAACAGGAAGAGAGCAGTGATATGATTCACAGGCAGACAACCTCTGTTGAGGAAACACAAGAAGAGAGCAGTGATATTATTCACAGGCAGACAAACTCTGTCGAGGAAAAAACAGGAAGAGAGCAGTGATATGATTCACAGGCAGACACAACTCTGTTTGAGGAAACAACAGGAAGAGGGCAGTGATATGATTCACAGGCAGACAAACTCTGTTGAGGAAACAACAGGAAAGAGCCAGTATATGATTCACAGGCAGACAACTCTGTTGAGGAAACAACAGGAAGAGGCAGTGATGTGATTCACAGGCAGACAAACTCTGTTGAGGAAACAACAGGAAGAGAGCAGTGATATGATTCACAGGCAGACAAACTCTGTTGAGGAAACAACAGAAAGAGAGCAGTGATAGGGATTCACAGGCAGACAAACTCTGTTGAGGAAACAACAGGAAGAGAGCAGTTTTATGATTCAAAGCCAGACAAACTCAAGGAACAAATGATCTGCCTTTGCCACACAAGACGACACAAGTTTGCCAGTTGGCATGTGTCATGCATAAAGGCACATGTGGCTTATGGTGCTAAATCGTATTTGTACAGACTAATGGATGCTCAGCAGGTGACATGGTCAGTATTATGCCGGCCGTTTTCTCTTCCAAAGAGAATTCCTGGTATGAATGTAAACTAGGTCGACCTGGGAGACTAGGTCAATGTAGGCAGTGTAGTATTAACAAGTTTATTTTTAGTAACATGCGTCTAAGTAAGGCTTATGGACATGAACTCATCATCATCAAGTGCCCTGCCAGCTGGTGTAGGCGTTCATGTCCCTTCACAGATCTTGTTCTTTGGTGTCTGGATCAACTCTGCTGATGATATTCTTCTATGCCACCACCAAAATCTATCCAGCATTATTTCTCTTGGTCTGCCTCTATTCCCCATGATCTTTCCAGTTGTCACAATGTTCTTCAATGCCTCTCTTTTCAGCACATGATCAAAGAAAGTGTTTGCCTCTTCTTATTATTGTATATAATGTTCTAGTTTCACTAGCCTGCTTCAGGCAGTCGTTGTTACTTACTCTGGCAGTCCAAGGAATTCGCAACATTCATGTCAGGAAACATATTCTGTTGCTTCTAATTTCTGCTTAATTTGTTCATTTACATTCCAAGATTCACTGCCATACAGCAAAATGCCTACAATCTATCAAAATTTGAAAATGTTGCAATACTACAATTTATCGAAATTTGAAAATGTTGCAATATCTACAATCTATCAAAATTTGAAAATGTTGCAATACCTACAATCTATTGAAATTTGAAAATGATCCAATGCCTACAATCTATCAAAATTTGAAAATGTTGAAATGCCTACATTCTATAAAAATTTGAAAATGTTGCAATGCCTAAATCTATCAAAATTTGAAAATGATGCAATACCTACAATCTATCAATACTTGAAAATGTTGCAATACCTACAATCTATCGAAATTTGAAAATGTTGCAATGCTACAAAAATCTATCATCATCATCATCATCATCATCTTCCACTTCTGCCGTCAAGCGTGTGGGGAGGATAATTTGCGTTCCAGCGCCCGGTGGACAGCACTGGATAGTGTCATTCCGTGTGGTTGTACAATGTCTCTGATTTCGTCAATCCATTTTCTTCTTGGACGTCCTCGTTGGTCTCGTCGCAGATGATCTTGATGTAGGCCAGTGATGGTAGTGCTGATGTGCATTCTAACAACATGGCCAAACCACTTGATCTCTGTCTTTCAATAAATGTGGCACAAGGTGTTGATCCCACAGTCTGTCTGATAGTAACATTTCTTACTCGGTCTCGGATTGTTAAGTTGGCAGCTCCCCATCAGGCATCTCATTTCGCAGGTATTGATTTGCGAAGGTGTAATTTGGATAAAGTCCAGGTTTGAGATTGGTAGCATAGGGTTGGTGTGAATATGCTGTTATTATCTGTCGTTTTGCGGACATGGGTTATGTTTGGATGTTTCAGTAAGGGTGACAGTTGATATGTAAGTGCACTAGCTTTTTGACATCTGATTTCAATTTCTCTGTCTAAATCTGCATCTTCTGTGATCATACTTCCAAGGTATTTGAATTCTTTAACTTGTTTAGAGGTGTGTTATTTATCTGTATACTTAGTGGCCTGGCGATCTGCTAACTTGCATTACTTGGTTTTGGCTGTAATACAATCTATCAGTGGTACTTAATTGTTGAAATGAGACAGTAACAGAACTTTACTAACGAGACAGCTATAGAAAAAACTTCCATTTAACAACATGCAATCAATAATCTTCTATTTGCAAATGAAAATGCAGGAGATAGAGCACCACAAAACAATCACAATTTTAGCGAACTTACAATCAAAACAACAATGGATGAAAGGGTGAATACTCCACAATAAACATATTGGGTTTAATACTTTTACTGCTCAATGATACTCACCCATGCGAGACAATCATTCAGGTGGTAGATGTACAATGATAGGCGTGCTTAGAAGGTGATGGGACAGAGAAAGAGCACTGTAACACTCATAATTTCAGCGAAAACCAAAATGAAAACCGCGATGATAAAACTGAGTACCCAGCAATTAACACATTTTGTTTATAATTTTACCACTGAAAGACGACAGTGGTACTCACCCAAGCAAGATGATCATTCAGATGGTAGATATACGAAGACAGCAGGCGTATGAGGGCTGTAGGAGGGAGAAAGGGCACTGGAAAAGTCACAATTTCAGCGAAAACCAAAATGAAAACCGAGATGAAGAAAGCATGAATACCCTACAATTAACGCATTTTGTTTACAATTTTACCATTCAACGGCCACGGTATTACTCACCCAAGCAAGATGATTATTCAGATGGTAGATATTACAAGACAGGCAGGTGTATGAGGTCTGTAGGTGGGAGAAAGGGCACTGGACAACTCACAACTTCAGCGAAAACGCCAAAATGAAAAACTGTGATGAAGTTATGAAGGAACCATTAAGTCATGAACTCTCTCTGCAATTAACGCATCTTGTTTATAGTTTTACCTCTCAAATACCACCATGATACTCACCCAAGCAAGCCGGTCATCCAGGTGGTAGATATATGAAGACATTGAAGACGATGGGACAGAGAAAGAGCACTGTAACACTCACAGTTTAAGCGAAAACCACAATGAAAACCGCGATAAAGGAATCGTGAACACTCCGCAATTAACACATTTTGTTTATAATTTCGCCGCTCAAAGACCACTGTAATACTCACCCGAGCAAGATGATCATCCAGGTGGTAGATATACGCAGACAAGCAGGTGTATGAGGTCTGTAGGAGAGAGAAAGGGCACTGGACAACTCAGACAGTGCGGAGCTGGCGGCAGACGACAATGTCTCTAGGGGAAGGTCTTCCAAGGCTTTGTAAACATCGCCCTGCAGGTGGGCGGACAGTCGCAGCAGTCAGAAATCTCCTTCTTATCACTGTGATCTACATGAATTCATCTCAGAAATACACAATATAAAATAACACAGAGTAATGCAGCTTTACATAATAGAATTACGACGCATTCAGGACGTTACGGCGACTAGCCTTCATCAGCAAATACATACACAAAACACAACATATAGTACGGAGAAGGGACTCGGGTGACTTATTAAGGCGTAACGACGGGATGAGAGGCATAAAAAGATTATTAAAAAAAAATGAAAGCAATGAAGATAAATATAAAAATTGAAAAAAATGCTCCTACTTATCTAAGAATACTAAGCTCCGTGACTATATGTTGTCTTTTGTGTATGCATTTGTTTGCTGATGAAGGCTCGATTAGAGGACTATGATTGCCAAACAATACTATATGTTTTTATTATGAACTGACTTCACTTAGTACCCTCAAAGGGTTCTCAATTGATTTCCTGATGAATTCATCTCGAATTAATTTGAATAACAAAGACGCTCTTTGTTATTCAAATGAATTCCTCTGTTGTTGTTGTTGTCTTCGGTAGAATCTCAACACTGAGAGGGAACACCAGGAGAACTTCCAATCAGATAGCGGTAGGAACGATTAGTAGTCTGTCTCTTCGTTGGCTGTTGAACGAGGGGACGGAGCGCTTATGGGAATGTCCTGAGTGCAGTGATGTCTGTCTTAGCTCAACTAAACTCAACTCAAATGAATTCATCTGTTGTTGTTGTTGTTGTTATTTTTTTTCACTTACATAGTGGGATTATTAATGGAGTTACACTGCCTGTGGATGATGCTTTTTTTCAATTCCCTCCATATTTCGTGAGCACTATGTCTTTTTTTTTTTTTTACGTATGCTATTTACAGGACATCGATGTCAACATCACATTTACTGATGCTGTTGAGTCTGGGCAAGTTTACGTTCAGAAGTTTGCCATTGCTTTCTGAACGGCCGGCTCCCACACCAACACGTTAATACCCAGAGGGAAGCAGTCTGCTGCCAAATCGGTCGCAGCTATGTTTCGAACACAGGTAAGTGGCTCACGAATAGCCATGGAGACAGTACTGTCTTAGATCAAATAAATTCCCTATCAGTTTGCTACTAAGACCTTTCATAGGTTACTTACCTATTTGACCCTACGTTTATGTGGAAAGGATGAGATTGTGGGGGATTTGCAGGGGTTCGGGTAGAATCTCAAAACTGAGAGGGAAGACCAGAACTTTCAATCAGATAGCGATGGGAACGATTAGTTGTGTGACTTTTCGCTGGCTGTTGAACGAGGGGACGGAGGACATATGGGAATGTCCTGAATGCAATGATGTCAGTTCTTAGCTCAACTCAACTCAAATGAATTCATCTGTTGTTGTTGTTGTTGTTGTTGTTTAGTCGTCGTCGTCGTCGTCGTCGTCTTCTAGTAGAATCTCAAAACTGTGAGGGAAGACCAGAAGAACTTTCACTCAGATAAAGGTGGGAACGATTAGATTAGTAGTGTGACTCTTCGCTGGCTGTTGAACGAGGGGACGGAGCACGTATGGGAATGATGTAAGTTCTTAGCTCAACCCAACTCAACTCAAATGAATGCATATGTTGTTGTTGTTGCTGTGTTGTTGTTGTTGTCTTTATTATGTCACGACGATGAGTACGGAGTCCAGTGCCTGTTGGTGGTGTGCCTTTCTTCATTTCCCTCCATATTTTCGTGCGCAGTATTGTCTTAGATCAAAAAATTCCCTTTATTACTGTTGCTACTAGACCTATCATAGGTTAATTATCTATTTGACCCTGCGGGTTAATGAATATATATCATGCAAGGGAATTATGACACAGTATGATGGCCGTCATTCATTCATTCAGTAGCATGTCCTTTGCAGAACCTCGCTCCCATAACACTTTCCGGAAAACTTCTCGATTACAAGCAAGATGTCCCGTGTCTGATACACCCATCTGGAGATCATCCGCCACATCCTGCACCCATCTTTCTTTGGCCTTCTCTTCCTCTCTTCCCGGGCATATAACCCTCCAATATTGTTCTTTCCAAACTTTCATGGCGTTTCAAGTGACCAAAATATTCAATTTTCTTTGTTTTATCATCTTTAACATCCAACCCTCTTCAATATTCAGCTCTTGAAGTATTGATGCATTTGTTCTTTTCTTTACCCAAGATATTCTTAGAACCCGTCTATAACATTTATATTCAAAAGCATTTATGAGCTGTTCAGCTTGTTTAGTAAGTGTCCAGGTCTCACAGGCGGATGTTGCAATGGGAAAGATGTATGCTCTTAAAAATCTAATTTTTGTAGGTCTGTCTGTCCCACTCCATAATTATTCAGTTGTTTAGTCTTTGAATAGCAACTGATAGTCGTCGTTTAATTTCTTCATTGTGTCACCTTGTTTTAATAAATGACCAAGATACTCAAAATTGATGGCCATATTATTAAATAATAATGATTACAAAAATATGTACACACACACACAGACACACGCGCGCGAGCACACACACACACACATACACACACATGAGAGAGACAACAGGGAGATGACACAGTACTGATGCCATATTTTCTTCATATCCTTTATAGGACATCGCAGAATTTCTGCCTTGTGATCTCTTTGCAAGTTTACTTTCAGTAGTTTTGCCATTGCTTTCTGAACTACCGGCACCCATACCAACACGAAACAACGCAACGCGGTCTGCTGCGCGCAGCTGTGTTTCGAACGCGGGTATACGGGATTATGATGGCATCCGTAATCCCTTGATGCTTATTACTGATTAATAATCAATATAAAAATATATGCAAATGAATAGTATTACTCCCCCGATGTGTCTCCACCTTGCCGTGGTGGGGGAGCTTGCGTGTCCCATCTACCCCATGTGCCTTGCCGATGGGCGAAAAACTACATATCGGACAGCATATGGGATAGGGACCAGACTAAGAGAGACACAACCTGCTGCTCTGCAGGTGAGACTGAGGATAGCAGTCAAAAATTTAAATCAGGCGCACGAAGGCAGAAGTTCTTGGTCCGGACAAAACACTAAAGGCTCCCTGTCGAGGGCTGTGGCTGAACGCCTCTAAGCCACAAACCCTCGGACCTGAGACCCGGGCCGATAGCCACCTTTCGAAAAAAGGCGTGATACTGAGCAAGCTACATGCTCTGGTCTGATAGAAGTTCGAAGACTCTCAGCTGGGGGATATGAGAAATTCCCGTATGAGAGGGCCAGGCCCGTTTCTCGTTCACCGCTGCACGAAGGTAAGGGGCTGAACCGGCAGCACAAGTAAGCCTACCCAGTGAGCGAGTACAAAAAGTCAAAAAAGTGCCCCAGTCGAAGAAAATGGCTGCGAAAACTGTATCTAACTCATAGAGTGTAGACAAAAGTGGAAGAACGTCTCAATGACGCAAAAATGGAACGCACGGCGAGCGAACCTATTGAGTGGTCCGAAGTCAAAAGCAAAAGCTTACCGAGTGGGTGTCGCTTGCAGTCTGACCGTCCCTGGTGTGTGCTTGAGCGATCAGTGGCAAACGAGTTGCCCAACACATGGAAAGTGAGGAACTAAAGCAGCCATGAGCAGGGACGGGGCAACTCCTCGGGTGAGCCCCAGTCACAGAGCAATATGTGCCGGCCTCTGCAATTATGGAAGCCGCCTTGGATAGCGAGGGAATGCTCATGGTCTGCCCCTTGCCTTCCCTTGAGGGCCTACCAAGATGTCGTTCATCGTTCTGTCTTGACCAGTGAGATGTTAGCGACATCACAACAGTCCAACGTGCCTCGAAACCAGAGGAAGGCTAACCTCATTAAAAAATGCCCTCTGAAGCCGGAAGTGTCGCCTACGGGTGGCAAACTAAAAATTGACACTACGCAATTACGTCCGAGTGAAATGTCTCGTCCCTCTCGTGCTAGGAACAGCTCTGACTACCTATTTCCGAATGCCGCTCTTGTTCGGAACAGCTCTGACTGGGTATAGTTTTCCGAATGTCGGTTGTGCCTGGAAAAGCTCTGATGGGCGCAACGACAAGCACATGTCCGAAAACTCGCTGAGTGGATGCCGTCTGCAAACCTGTCTGTTTGTGCGGGAATGACCCGGGGAAACGAAATGAAAATATATTGAAGTGAGGATTTAAGCAGCAATGAGCAGGACGTGACGATCTCCCTCGGTGAGCCCAGATCCAGGGCGTTTTGGTCGGCCCTGCAACTATGGAAGCAACCTGGATGGCGGAAAATGCTATGGACTGTCCCTGCTTCCTTTGAGGGATGACCGTTGTCTTCGACCGTTCAACCTTGGCCCAGCATGGTTGCAGATGGCACACAAAAGTGCGAGTCTCCAGGAATGCTACCTGGTCAAAAAAGCACGCTAAAGTCGATGTGTTGGCCTAACGGGTTTCGGCCAAGGGCGCATAACAGACACACCGCAATCATATCTGAAAAAACACTCCGGATGAACGAAAAGAAGAAGAGGAAGAAATAGTATTATGGCGGAACATTGAAACAGATCTACAACAGGATTGTTGATTGATAGATTTAGGAATCGACATCACAGCATTCGGGCATTCCCATAAGTGCTCCGTCCCATCCTCAGCAGCCAGCGAAGAGTTCCATCACTAATAGTACCAGTAGCAATCTAATTACAAGTCCGTCTCGCCTTTCTCTAGCGTTGAGCGTCGGCCAGATCCCCTCTTCACTCCTCGCTGTCTCATTCTTGCCCAGGACCATGGTAATCCATTTGCTCCTCCGAGGTGTGCACGTGCTCCCACAAGCCGCAACCACGTCTGCCTTGTCATGTAATCAATACTCCACCAAGTTCTGCAGAGCCAGCCAATCTGTCCGCCTGTTCAAAACCAGTACTGTGCAAACATTGTAGCACTCCGCATACAGAAAATGAAATATGCGAAGAATCCACTTCTGACACCATTTTACCTGTCCGAGTCCTAACTATCTTCTCCTTCTAGCTCACTGGACTTGGACAGGCAAATTACCAACATCTACGACACATATACCAATAACAATGACTGCAATCGGAAACTCACAGGAGCTGTCTCTGGAACAACCTTTATTACATATATTACAGGATAACATTATGGTCTCACTCCACCGTCAACTCGCGTACGATTAAGCAATCATTCTACACAGGCAGCCAAACGCTCGCTCACGTCCACCTGGGCGATATTTACACTTTCGCCCGTGTGACCATTCGCAATCACAGTCTCACATCCTCCCGCACATATCACAGTTAGTACATTCCTCGAATATCGCTCATCTCATCTATCCGTCACAACACTATCGTTCGATCGTTCTATCTCTCGCTATTCTCCACACGTCCGTCTCTATCCGCTGTCTCACACACACTGGCTCTCTCCTCTTTGACCTTCCCACATCACGTGGGTCTGTCCACGGGCTTCTTGCCTGACCGTCCGTTAGCCAAGCCGTGGTGTCTCCTACTGTCCTTGACCTCAGCTATTGCTTACACTGACTATTGCTTACATACAGGCAATTACACTATTGCTTACATACAGACCCTGACACCCGGAGAAAAGATCCAGGCGATGCTTGTCACCCGTGACCTCAGAAGCGAAGCAAGCCACTCCGCACGAAGCCTGCCCGTCCTCACCCTCGTCAGCATGCTTTCTGAGTCAGTTACAATCACGGATGGTGTGGTGTGTGTGTGTGTGTGTTGTGTGTGTGTGTGTGTGTGTGTGTTGTGTGTGTGTGTGTGTGTCGTATTCTCCATCTAGCGGAGAGCCGCAGTGACTGCCTCCACCTCCATTCTTAAACTGGATGTTGTGGTATCATATGCCAGGGCTCTCCTGCCCCAAACATCGGCCATTAGCTTGGCTATGAACCCCCAGCCAACTTCTCTCACATCTTGACACCGAACTATCTGTGTAAGATAATCACATCACTCGAGTGAGCATTGTCCTGAATTAGTTGCTGGATTTCACTTCCGGGACCCTGCTGGCACTCTCTGCACTCCCGGCCCAATGTGATTATAACTCTGCACAAGTCTGACTGCTCCGCTGGCACTCTGACCCACTCTTCTCCACGCCTAATGTTCTTCAAGGGGCACACCTGTCTGATCGTATGCTCCGCCTGAGCCATCCATGATTTCCCTTTATCAGTCGCTGACCCTTAACTGCGTCCAGCGCCTCATGCATGAGTGGTCTGTCTCTGCAGCTACTCTGAGGTATGGCCTTCGCCTGCATCACCTTGAGCTAACAGCAACAGTCGGCAGACCAAGAATGTAACGCATACACACTACTGGGTGTCTCTATTGCATCCCAGAATGACCCGCATAGCTCGTTCTGTATGCGCTCCAACTTCACCAACTGACCCTCTGAGACATGAGCAGACCTAATCCAATCAATACTGAGAGGATCAAGTGCTGGTATAGTGGAAAAGCATTCTCGCTCTGTGTCCATTGCAGCCATAGTTTAAGTGCACTGAGTCCCTTTTGAGATCTTGTCACAACCGTCTCCACATGGTCCTTGAAGGATAGGCTCCTGTCAAATGTGATCCCCAGATACTTCAATTTGTTCTCTCTGCTGACATTTCTACCATCTATCGCGAGGCTTGGACATCAGCTCTTGCAATCCTGTTTGTCCAGAGAGCACCACAAAAACAGCCGCCTTTTCCGGGTGATGACAGCACTCATTTCTGTGCACCAGTCAATCACTTTTATCTACTTGTCGCCTGTAACTCCTGGGCTGTTTGCTCCCTTTTCTCCCCCTGCCTGTAGCAAGAATATCATCTGCAAATGTTAGAATCCTCCAACCCCTGGTGCTTCTAGGTTTGCAAATCTTGCTCGTATACACGTTAAAGAGCACCGGTGGAGACTGCAGATCTATAACATTGGACATTGTAGTCACAGAGAGTACATAAAAGGACTCTCATTGAATGTCAAGAAACTGAAACAATGGTTGTATGAAAGATAAAGGTGACACCAAAATGTGAGATAACAAGCGAAGATAAATGGCTTAACAATGTTGATAAATATAAATACCTAGAGGCACTTATAACATCACATGGACCAGTGTTTCTCAACCGGTGAGGAATTCTCCCCTCAGAGGGGGGAATTTTAGGGTTTCCAGGGGGGGGGGGGGGATTAAGATTATTTCAAGATCGCGTTAATACAAGAACCGATTACATTGATATTGTTTTTCCCTTCATACTTTATCGGTTCTGTACGTCTCACCCTTCTAAAATTCAATTTATAAAGTAAGTAGGACCCACAAATCATGTTTTATGTGGACCGTCTAGACTTGGTTTTGTATGTGCTATTAAATTTAGTTCCCATTATTACGTATACTGTGTTTTGTTTTTTTTAATGGGGAGGGGAGAGATTATTAGGTAGGAAATACGAAAGAGGGGAAATGACGTTCTGAAAAATATGGTGAAAAGGGGGGGGGGGGGGGGGGGGGCACGGGCCAAAATTGTTAGGTAGGAAATACGAAAAAAAAAGGGGGGGGGGTGGCGTTCTGAAAATATGGTGAAGGGGGACACGGGCCAAAAAAGGTTGAGAACCACTGACATGGACGATGCACAGAAGGGCTTTAGTGCAAAATGGGTCAAGAGACAGCTGCATTCCAGAAAATGAAAAGTATCATTGAATGTAAGAAAGAGAGTGTTGAAATATTATTCATTCATCATGTGCCAATCCGATAAGCGTGGGCGGTCATGATTTCGCCACCATCTGACTAGATCACCAGAGCCGTGGATCAAGCTCAGTGTTCTTGTCCGACCATGTTCACGTGGCCAAGTCATCCGGGTATTTACTTCTCTGCATTCCACTGTCGCTTCCCCTCGATCTTGCAAGGTTGTCACCAAGTTTCTCTAATTATTTCTTCTCAAAGTTGAGCACAAAAATGTGACTGTTACATCTAATTTCTCTAATCGCGTGAATAAGATTTTCATTTGTTTCTGTGTAGGATACTTGGCTCATGGTTGTTCCTGTCGTCCTTGGTACTATTCTTAACATTTTTGCTTATTGTACATACTTCACATCCATACAAAAGTACAGGTCTATTGTAGCACACCATCACACCTTTTCGGTGCAATGACATCTTTTTACCGGTCGGTATGTTTTTTTAAAAAATCATTTTGCAAAAGGCAACCTCACCATGGCGTTCTTGTTCTCAAGCACTCCGTCAAGATGTTATGGCATGGTTCAAGATTTAATTGCACAGATTCACTTGTTTAGAATATTACATCTACTTGTAGCATTAAATTTTTGGTGTTTCTTTCTTCCTAGCTGGGAAGACTCTAATCTGTCTTCCTTGCAATTTAATGTAACCTTAACTCTAAATTATTCGACTGCTGGTCAGGTCTAGTCAGAATGATGAGCTACGTCTATATGGCAATAGATGGGGAAACTGCATTATTTAGCGCCGAATGTTGGGCGGTGCTCACCAAACTTGATACCCCACATGAGGCCAACGGCCTCTCTTGGGCGGAGGAGTGCAATTGGGAGGTTACTAGCCTTACCATAGGCGAGGAAATGCAACCTAAAGCTAAATTTAATGGCAGGGAAGACCATGCCCAAGCCTTGGTTAGACAACTAGTCTAGGATCGACAGCTACGACAGGTGGACGATAGAGCATTGCTTTGCTGATCGGCAGCTTCTGCAGCTTGTCTTGTTCCAGACACGTATGTTGTTACCGTTCCTCGGAGTACACTAGACAGTCGCCGAGAGAGGGATTAATGTTGCATGGGCAACACATGAACTCTAAATAAGCTACAGCTTTGGTTAGAAGAGGTAACTCCATTTTACAAATATTGTGTTTCAGACAAGGTGCAGTCAGCTGGTCACTGTCGTGCAACCAATGCCATCTACGAAATACTTGGAACGTAAAAAGTCCCTTCAACAATCAGTCGTTTTTGATAACAATTTCCTGCTAAAGAACATATCACAGTTTTATATTTTTTTCAATTTACACATTTGTGAACTGTTGGCCGAACCAATTTACGAGGGGTAAGTAACAAGTAACCACAAATGGCTATTAGAAAATAACTAAATATGATACAACTTGAAATGAAACCAGTTATTTTTAAAATACATTGTCCTTTATTTCTCAACATTAATTTCCACAACATTGATGCCTCTATCCCATCGTGTTACAGTCCTCTCAAACCGGCTGCATGGAATCGCGTGCTTGTCTCATTCAACTGTCAATACAATAGAAACTTGGGTGCTTTACTTATTGACTCACCCGGAAACTGTTGTACCAGCCACGAGACAACATTTGTCAGCAAAAACACTGAAACCCACCTTGGCGGGAGGAATTTCGGCGAATGACACCGATGTTGAATGCTGAAGTGAAAAACGTGGGTTTAGAAAAACAGAGCCACACAGTTCCATGCAGCGGGTTTTGGGAGGGACTGATAAAAAACGATGGGATAAGTGCATCAATGTTGGTGGACATTAAATTTTGAGAAATAATAGGACAATGTATGTATAAAAAATAACTGGTCTCAAGTTGTTATCATATTTAGTTATTTTTCTACAGCCATTTGTGGCTTCCTTATTGACCTACCCTCTTATTATGAGAACCGGCATATGCTTTGATTAGTAAATTTGGCCGATACCTGTACACTACTGACTACATTATACATCGAGTATCATGTTGAAGAAACTATGCAACACCATCTGCACAGAAATGTAGAGATGTTGATTACACGCATCTTGTCAGTTACAATATTACCTTCATCACCATCATGCGTATGGCAAATCGCGTAGGTGTGTTTTGTCCGTCTATAGATCTCGGTCCTTGGTGTTCGGATCCCACTCTGTGTGATGATACCCCTCCATGCCACCGGCTCAGTCCATTCAGAATAATGTCTCTGGCTTCCTATATCTCTTTCTTCCCCCCCCCCCCTAATTTTATCAGTTGCCACGATGTTCTCCGATGCTTTCTTCGCATTAAAAAGGAACCATTTTATGTCTATTCTTCAGTTTGTATAATCTTTCAAGCTTCAATAACCTTTGCTAAGCATTCCGTGCTAGTCAAGGTATTCGAAACTTTCCTATCACCCATTTATATGTTTGCATATGTCCATCTATATGTCTGCATATGTCCATTTATATGTCTGCAATGTAAATGTTATGTCTGCATATGTCCATGTAGAGTCTGCGTTCTATAGTCCATGGCATTGTCTGTGCATATACTCATTATATGTTGCATATGCTCAGTTAGATGTCCGCATATGTCGATTTATAGTCTGCATATGTCAAATATGTGTCGGCACGTGTCCATTTATAGTCTGCATATGCCCATTTAGATATCTAAAATATCAATTTATATGTCCTGCATTTGTCCATTTAATATTACCTAGTTAATTGACGTGATGCATATGTCCATTATATGTTTGGCATATGTTCATTTGTATGTCTGCACATGTTCCTTTCTATGTTTGCATATGCCATTTAATGTCTGCATATGCCATGTTTATGTATGGCATATGGTACAATATGTCCATTTATATGTCGGCATCTCTCTCTCTCTCTCTCTCTCTCTCTCTCTCCTCTCTCTCTCTCTCTTCTCTTCTCCTCTCCTCTCTCTGACATTTATATATTTAAACACAGAATTAACAAACAAATATGTTGAACGATTTATTGATTTCACCATTTATGTATGTTCACCATACTTCTCCTCTTCTCTCTGATATCTCTGTCCCAAATTCTCTGTCGCCAACCTCCTGTCTCAGTCATTCTGCCCCAATCTACCTGTCTCACTCAATTACCCAATCTCTCCTGTTCTCAGTCATTCTGCCCAAATTCCCTGCTCAATCATTATACCCAATCGCCGTGTCTCAATCCATTCTGACCGCGACTGGGTCGTATCCCGATTACCTACTTCACTGACACCATCCTGAACTCCATGCCATTTCTGTCTGCCCAGTTTCCATCACTGTCCCCGTTGTGCCCCTCTCGTTCTTTCCACAATCTTGAATACCTTGTAGCAATATTATTTTCTAGAGTATTATCAGGAGTCCTTATACTTCTGTGGCCTGACAGACAATACAAGAAACGTAATCCACCACATATGAATAAGGGGTAATGATAAGAAATAGGTTTAGAACAGTTTATGCGGGAATAGTTCACCAATAGAAGCCAAATTTGAAGACGCAGGACAATGGTACCAGGTTCGGCCAGCTGAAAGCCAAATAGCAAACATGATTAAATTTTGTGTAGTTCTTGTGTCCACCAGGCAACAGAGCGCTTGGATGATCTCGAGTATATTAAAGTAAGATTGGGAATAATGTGACAAAAAAAAGAAAGGATGCACATGAGTGACATTCACAAGTCTATATTTTCTAGACAAGAGAAGTGAATGTGTGATTTCTCACGCTGTGGGATTCTGTTTAGACAGTCGTGTCGTCAGTCCCTCTTTGTCTTCTTCTTCTTCGTCTCTTCATTCTTCTTATTCTTCTTCTTACTTCTTTTCTTCTTCTTTCTTCTCTCGTCTTCTTCTTCTTCTTCTTCTTCTTCTTCTCTTCTTCTCTTATTCTATATTCTTCAATGAACCGGCCTTGTATGAGTGTGAGGGATCTGTCAACTGGCTGGTGTTGATGTTTATTGCTTGGAGTGATTTATTGACAATCAATTACTTGTATCATCAATTACTTGTACCATCACTTATTTGTACCATCAATTACTTGTATAATCAAATACTTGTACAATCAATAACTTGTATCAACAAATACTTGTACCATCAATTACTTGTACCATCAATTACTTGTACCATCAATTGCTTATACCATCAATTACTTGTACCATCAGTTACGTGTATCATCAATTACTTGTATCATCAATTTCGTGTACCATCAAATACTTTTACATCAAATACTTGTACCACAATTACTTGTACCATCAATTACTTGTACCATCACTTACTTGTATCATCAAAACTTGTATCATCATTACTGTACCAGCAAGTACTTGTACCATCAAGTAAGTGTATTACATAACTGGTATCATCAATTACTTGTAGCATCAAATACTCTACCGTCAATTACTTGTACCATCATACTTGTACCATCAAATACTTGTACCAGCAATTTATTGTATCATCAAATACATGTTACAAGCATACATGTAATGTCATTACCTTGTACCTCGATTACTGTACAATCAATTACTTGTACCATCAATTACTTGTCATCATCAAATACTTTACCCATCAATATTTTTACAGCAATTACTATATTATCAATTACGTGTATCATAAATTACTTGTACCATTCAAATAACTTGTACCAGCAATACTGGTACCATCAAAATACTGTGAAATCAATACTTGTATCATCAATTACTTGTGTCATCAATTAATTGTACCATCAAATACTTGTTTCATATGAACTTGTACCATCAAGTACTTTGTTACATCAATTACTTCTACAATCAAATACTTGTATCATAAAATTCTTGGTATCATCAATTAATTGTAACATCAATGTAAGTGTACCATCAAATACTTATCATAAATGACTTGTCATCATCTAATACTTGTATCATCAATACTGTACTATCAATAATTGTGTCATTCAAATACTGTACCATAAATACTTGTATCCTCAATTACTTTGCTATCATCAATTACTTGTACTATCAATTACTCGTATCATCAGATACTTGTACCATCAATTACTTGTACCATCAATTACTCGTATCACCAAATACTTGTACCATCAATTACTTGTTCCATCAATTACTTGTATCATCAAATACTTGTACCATCAATTACTTGTACCATCAATTACTTGCATCATCAAATACTTGTACCATCAATTACTTGTTAGTTATTTAGTTAGTTAGTCGAAAGATCATCCTCGTTGCACATCGAACCATTCAGTCCTTAAGTGCTCGGATCCCCTCTTCAGCAAATCCCGCAGCGTGTAGCGGCTAACGACGCCAGTTCTGTGTTGGTTTATCAATCTTCTTTGGCTTCCTGCGTAGTGTTCTTGTTTGGCCACCCCTCTTTTAATTTGCTGATCTCGCAGTCAGGCCATTGTTGTAGATTCACAGTCATCACTTGGTTCTCGCAAAAGTCTCACTTCTCGTAGAGCATTCAGAATGTCAGCCTGGTCCATGGCGCGTCCGCCCTCCACAGTAGCCTCACCTGCGAGCTTGTCAGCCCGCTCATTTCCTTGTACTCCCGCATGCCCTGGCACGAAGATGAAACTAATCTTTGCCAGCCGAGACCGCTTCAGAGGCAGCAACCATTCTCTTCGGATCGACCCCTCCTCTATCCTCTTGATCATGTTCATTGAGTCGCTAAGGAAACAAGCCCTAGTGAATGTCTGTGTCTCGAGCCATGTTATTGCTTTACTTACTGCCATGACTTCCATGGTCAGGCTACTTGTGGTTTCAGTGAAAGCACCAGAGTCCTCCTTCACAATTCTCCCTCCGGCCCGAGCTGTAAAGGCCCATGAGCTTCTCACATGTCGGACGACCGACCCATCTGTGTAGATGACCGCGTCACCGTCTAGCGAATTCTCGAAAATCAACGCTTGTACTTCAGCCTCAACAGCAGCCGGATTTTCTTGTCTGCATTTTCTATCTAGTTGGATGCAAACTGAAAAGGATGTGCAGAAGTCTGTTGGCACTTGCACCCACTCCTCGCCAGGTTCTAAGTCCTCAAGTGAACACACCTGTTGAAGAATGTCTTCGGCTTGACCCATCCACGACCGTCCTCTTTTTAACCTGCTGCCCTTCACCTTCCTAATTTCACTATGCAGTGGATGTTGTGTGTTTGCGTTAATTCTGAGGTAGGCGCGTGCCCTGCAAACTTGTATTCTCTCTTCAATGGTTGGAAAATCAAGAAGGTAGCGCATCGCCCTGCATGCTGTATCTCTTGTACATCCAAGAATAATGCGCATAGCTTCATTCTGTATCCTTTCCATCCTTTCTATCTGCTTATGGCTGAGAGTCAGGATTGCCATTGCATACTCCAAAACAGACATGACCAGCCCCTCGTACAGAAGACATAGATGGCGCTGCTCACAGTTTGCTGCCGCCATCACCCGCATCGCTGCCAAACCCCGCTTGGCCTTTGTTATCACCTGGTCTATGTGCACATTATAAGCAAGGCTTCGATCAAACCGTATCCCCAGGTAATTCATTGCCTGCGTTCTTTCCACCGTCTCTGAACACAGCATTACAGTTGGTGTTGGATTGTTGACAATATGATTATTCAACGAGAACCAAGTCACTGTTGCCTTTGTTGGGTTGACCATTGCCCCAGCTTCATCACACCAAGTACTTATGCGATTGAGTTCGGTTTGTAGTTCCACAGCAACCTCCTCTCTATCCTTACCCTGACGATACACTAAAACATCATCGGCATATGACAATGTCCTGCCAGGTCCAGTGATCTGCTCATTGGTGATTCTCACTGTGTAGGCGTTGAACAGTACGGGAGATAATGGTGATCCCTGTGGTAGGCCAGGATATATTGTTGTTGGTTCCGAAGTCCAACTGCCACATCTAAAAACTACTTTCCGTTGGAAGAGGGCTGCAGCGATCCAACTAAGGAGGAATGGACTTACTTTTAGTTCAAGAAGCTGAAGCATTAAAAAAATCCAAATGGTACTCTGGTGTAATGCGTCCTCAATGTACAATCAATACTTGTATTCATCAAATTTGCTACCATTAACCAATTTGTGAACCCCTATGCCAACTATTCTGATATTAGTCGTAGATTTTTCTAGTGGTTTTCGTTCTGCCGCTGTAGTGTGTTGTGTGTTCAAGAGAAAACAATATCATTTAAGTCTCCAGCTTCAGGTTGGACTAGGTCAGTGAGGAAAGGGACAGGCGATGTACCTTGTCCCAATCACGTACTTGTCGCCCATCCCTCCTCGCCCCTATTCGCCCTAGAAGCCCGGCCCGCTTCTAGAAAAGATAGACAGGACGACAATGTCAGAGGTACGTTAATACCTGGGAAAGGGTGAGCAAAAGCTGAGTTGCTCTGTGATGTGGATGATGTTGAGATGCGTTGAGATGAGGTGAGTGCGCACATAATCGCAGCAGCACATTAATTTGTGTTGAGGTGTGTTCTTATTGTGATTATAGTGTTTATAGGTGTGTTGTAATGCATCCCGGTCTCAGTCTGTTTTTTTCGTGAGTTGTAATGCTGAATGTTTGATTGTGTTCTTTTGCTGTGCTGTCAGTGTGCTATGCTGGAGCCAACTTGTTGTGTTCTTTTACGTATTGTGTTCTTAGTAAATCCCAACAATTGGTGGTTATTTTGCGACGGATATAATATTAGTGTCTATGCGCAGGGAGAGGGTTTCAATGCTTTGTAGCACATAACCTGTTATTGGATCTGGAGTTAGTGTGTTGTTGAATTTCCACATGGTGATATGTTTTGGAGGGCCGTGCATTTGTTAAGTTAAGATGGTGACTGTGAAAATATGCTAATACTGCTCTGGGTTGCATTAAAGGTGTGTGTCTATGTATTATTATGTATGTCTGGGCTGATTGTTGTGCGCCCTTATCTTGTTGATGTTGTTGTTATTAGGGCGCGGACGACTGTGTCTGAGAAAGCGGTCTGTTAACTTCGCGTGTTGTGTCTAGGATATTCTGTTGTATATTCATTTAGGTGTATTCCATCCTTTCACTTCTTATTGTATCTTGGGTCTTCTTCCCTACAATATTAAAATTTGAGAGAACAACAATTTGAATCCCCAGCAAGCAAAAGTATAACATTTGGTACAATCCGATTGATGAAAGACCGATTCATTTGGAGTGATTATCATTCCACAACCCAGTTCACACCTCAGAGAGAAGTTATATAGAGTCATCCCTGGCTCAAATTAATAATCTAGTGGATTGAATCAGCCACAAATATTATAACAGCCACGGTTTTTCACCAACACAGAGATTATTTTTTGTATTTTTTGTGTGTGCCAAGGTGAATGTGTTTATTGAATAATTTACACAGAAATCTAGTCTTTCACTCTGAAGATTTCTGGCCTCTTGTCTTATTAAAAAAAAATGACTACAGGGTTCTGCGTTTGAAGGATAAACACATGTCATCTTATAACGGTTTCGCGTTGATCAAGTGGCGTGCGGTAATTGTTGGTACCTGAGGTACTGTGGATTGGACCATGGTGCGACGACGGGCATCCTCAAGATCGAAGTGGATCGGGTGTGGGAGAAGTTTGCGAATGCTCGGCTTTTGCGTGTCACCAAGACGTTTTCCCCCTTGGCATCCTTAAATGGTTTCAACATTGTCTGTCTGGTGGTGTTAATCAGACATTTGTCGGCTTAAAGGCTTAAGAGTTGGGACCCTTCAAATTGTTGGGCTTCAGGCTCAAGTAGGGGTTGTTCTGATGATCAGCCTTTGTTTGTTTTCTTGTTATAAATATACAAACTCTTGGTATTCTGCGTAATGTTTGTTCTAATATAAAACTACATATTCTTCGTGTTTTCTTAATGTTTTCCTTGCGCAAGAGTTTGTTTCACTACTACAATTCCTAAATGGACACGACAAATCTATTTTCTCAGTTACATCCCTGTACCTAACATCATCGCACTCACTTATCTCCCCTCTCCCAACCAACAGATCTGTGTTATCTGAATTCTTCCCCCTACAATAGTAATGTACTCCGGTTCTCCGTGGACATGAAAAATATGAAACTTTCCCCTGACTCGCAAACACCGACTTAAGCGTGGCTACTGTAAGATCTTTCACCGAATTATGATGATGCATCGACGTCACTGCACTAGAGACAAGCACATTAATACACAGTCGCTTTCAGCAGAAGATCAAGGGTGACATTGCTGATTGTACCAGTTGTGAGCTGATTGGCACACTTCGGAACCATCATTGTGTCTGTGTGATTGCGGGCAGTCATTATTACTCATTGTTCACTCCAAGACCTCCACACTCAATTCTCAACTCCAAAAGTTCCATTACGACAACCCCACGTCAACTGTTGTATGCACGCATCCCCAACTCCAAAAGTTGTATCCTCGACTCCACTCCAATATTCCCTGGCTCGGTTTTCCCAACCCAAAAGTTCCTTACTATATCTTCCCACTCTAAACTGACCCATACACAATATCACACTCGAATAGCTCCAAACTCGATTCCCCACGCTAACAGTTCCATACTCTATCCCCCACTCTAACAGTTTCATAATCGATTCCCCACTGCAACAGTTCCTTATTTAATTACCCACTCCAAAGATCATACTATTGCCCCCCCCCCCACTACAAAAGTTCTATATTCTATTCCCCACACCAACAGTTTCATATACTCTACCCCCAATTATAATAACTAACTACTCTATTCCCCCACTACTAAACAGTTCCCACAATCTATCCCCCAATCTAACAGTTCATACTCTATTCCCCAATTATAATAAACTAACTACTCGATCACCCCACTCTAACAGTTCACAATCATCCCCCAATCTAACAGTTCCACAATCTATCCCCAATCTAACAGTTCCATACTCTATCCCCCACTCTAACAGTTTCATAATCGATTCCCACTCCAACAGTTCCTTATTTAATTACCCACTCCAACAGATCATACTGCCCCCCCCCACCCCCCACTACAAAAGTTCTATATTCTATCCCCACACCAACAAGTTTTATACTCTGTCCCCAATTATAATAACACTACTCTATTCCCACTCTAACAGTTCCACAATCTATCCAAACTCTAACAGTTCCATACTCTTTTCCCCCACACCACAGTTTCAGACCTATCCACAATAATAATAACTAACTACTCTATTCCCCCACTAACAGTTCCACAATCTATCCCCACTCTAACAGTTCCACAATCTATCCCCCACTCTAGCAGTTCCATAATCTATCCCCCACTCTAACATGTCCATAGTCTATCCCCCACTCTAACAGTTCCATACTCTATCCACCAATCTAACAGTTCCATACTCTATTCCCCACTACAACACTTCCATACTCTATCCCCAATTATAATAACTAAATACTCTATCCCCCACTCTAACAGTTCCACAATCTATCCCCACTCTAACAATTATATACTCTATCCCCACTCTAACAGTTTCATAATCGATTCCCCACTCCAACAGTTCCTTATTTAATTACCCACTCCAACAGATCATACTGTGTCCCCCACTACAATAGTTCCATACTCTATCCCCAATTATAATAACTAAACACTCTATCCCCCACTCTAACAGTTCCACAATCTATCCCCCACTCTAACAATTCTATACTCTATCCCCCACTCTAACAATTCCATATTCTATCCCCAACTCTTATGTTTCCATACTCTATCCCCCACTCTAACAGTTCCATACTCTATCTCCCACTCCAACAGTTCCATACTCTATCCCCACTCTAACAGTTCCATAATCTATCCCCCACTCTAACAGTTCCATAAACCATCCCCCCTCTAATATTTACATAATCCATCCTGCACTCAAACAGTTCCATACTCCATCCCCCACTCTAACAGCTCCATACTCTACCCCCCCCCCACTCCAGGACTCACCAAACTTTTTTCACAGCGGGCCGGATAACTGACAAAATGACGAGCTCGGCAAGGCGAGCGGCTTAACTACTTCATCAGGGAAACCGTATATTTTTTAAACCACATAGACCCCAAAAAATCACATAAACTTCCACATAAAGCACATAGTCACCCACATAAAACACATAGACACCCAAATAAATCACATAGGCGCCCAAATAAATCGCATTGACACCCACATAAAACACATAGACACCTACATAAATCACATAGATATCCAAATAAATCAAATCGACATCCAAATAAATCACACAGGCACCCAAATAAATCATATAACACTCAAATAAATCACATATACACCCACGTAAAGCACATAGACACCCACATAAATGACATAGACACACAAATAAATCACAAACGCATCCAAATAAATCACACAGACATCCGCAAAAATCACATAGTCACCCACATAAATCACATAGACACCCACATATATCACATAGACACCCAAATAAATCACATAGACACCTAAATAAATCACATAGACACCCACAAAAATCACATATATACCCATATAAATTGCATAGACACCCAAATAAATCACATAGACACACAAATAAATCATATAGACACCCAAATAAATCCAATAGACACCCTAATAAATCACATAGTCGCCTACATAAATCCAATAGACACCCTAATAAATCACATACACGCCTAAATAAATCATATGGACACCTACATAAATCACATAGACACTCAAATAAATCACATAGACACCCAAATAAATCACATAGACAACCACACAAATCACATAGACACACAAAAATCACTTACATACCCAAATAAATCACATAGACACCCAAATAAATCGCATAGACAACCACATAAATCACATAGACACCCAAATAAATCACTTAGACACCCAAATAAATCACATAGACACACAAATAAATCACATAGACACCCACATAAAGCATAGTAGAACACATAAACATGTGGGCATGAACCACACACTGCCGAAAACTCATAAACAGACGCACACAAACCACACATTTGCAAACACACATAAATATACTAACATAAAGATAAACACATTTACACACATTATAAACACACTGGCACAAACATAAACAGACTCACACACAAACAGACTTACACAAATCATACACTTGTAAACACACAAGAACAGACTGACACAAATATAGACAGACTGACACAAACATAAACAGACTCACACAAACATAAACAGGCTGACACAAACATAAACAGATTGACACAAACACGAACAGACTGACACAACCCGTAAATAGACTCACACAAATCATGAACATACTCACACAACTCCCACACTTGCGAATACACATAGACAAATTCACACAAAGCATAATCTCTTGTACACACATAAACAACTTCACACAAACCATACATTAGCAACCACGCAGATAAATCACATAGGCGGGGCCTATCATAAACAACACAACTGCCGCCAAAGTGCGACCACAGGCAAACCATCCTTTTGTATTTAGTGTCCAAACTGGTGTTCCATACATCAACTTTTTTTTTATTGTCCTAATACTCGTCTTTCATAAATCGCAACATTGTCTTCTATAATAAGTGTATAATCCTTTGCAGGGCGTCACAGTAACCCCAGGCATCTGAAGGTTCTTTATGATTTACTATCCAATTTTAGGTTCAGTAGTTTATCATTGCTTTCTAAACGAGAAATCAACGTGCTGACGTAATGCTGTGTCCCATACCTTACACAGTTAGTGTGGTTATGTTTATAAGTGTATGTGTTGTATAAACAGTGCTGTCTGTCTGTCTGTCTATCTGCCTGCCTGCCTGTCTGTCTGTCTGTCTGTCTGTCTGTCACATACGATAGAGGTGCTATCTTGCCTGGTTGTAATTCTGTGCCAAGCTCTGCGTCAAGTTTAGTGTCCACTCCTCTGTAACAGAGTGTTGGTGGTTAGAACATTTTCGAACATCATCATATAGCAGGCAGTTTGCAGAAACTCGCTCTCTCTACGACCTGCCGGCAAGACTCTGCATCCCCAGTCAGTTCCCTTTCCTGCTCATGTCGATGGTGCATGTAATGTTCTATTCGCGAAAAGTTCTTAGAAAATAGTGGACCAAAAGGGTGAAAAATACTGGCTTTCTGCCTGATCTGAACGTCTGATATTCTTCAGCCGGTTTCAAGTCACCGTGGCTGGGAGAGATAACAGAGATGAGAGTTATGGTTTATGGAAGAAGTGCCAGGGGTTGATAAACACGAAGCTCGACACAGAACGTGGCGGATATATTGGGCATGTGATTGAGTGAGGCAGGAGATAAGGCAGACGTGGTCGGAGCTCGATGGGATCGTGGGTATAGTCAGGAAGAACAGTTAGACCATCAATGACTGGAGAGATTGGAGCTGCAGACAGTGAGCAGAGGATCTGAACGAGAGTCAGGACTCCGAGGAAAGGCCAGACGGGCACTTAATCAGACTGCTACTGGTGCCATTAGTATTGGGACTTTTCGCTGGCTGTTGAAGATGAGGATGGAATGCCCCGTGTGCATTGATGACGGTTCTAGACTTAACCCACCTCAACTCAACTCTCAACTCAACTCAACTCAACTCAACTCAACTCTCAACTCAGCTCAAATTAACTCTCAACTCAACTCTTAGCTCAATTCAACCGTCATCTCGACTAAACTCTCACCACTCAACTCTCAACTCAACTCAACACTCAACTCAATCCAACTCAGCTCAGCTCAACTCTCAATTCAACTCTCAGCTCAACTCAACTCAACACTCAACTCACCACTCAACTCAACTCAACACTCAACTCTCTGCTCAATTCAACTCATCTCAACTTAACTCAAGAGATCGAACGACTTTCCGGTGATGAGAGCGACATTATGCACAGAACAGATGGTGATTACATCACAACCATCACAAGTTTCGTCGAGTCCGACATGTCCAAGTCACATGTTTGTCCTGAGTAAATCTCGATCCGTGATGAACATACAAGTTGTAACACACGTAATATGTCTATCCTCTCTCTCTCTCTCTCTCTCACACACACAACACACACACCACACCACACACACACACACACACTCACACACAGACGCACGATGTGATATGCGTTAGATGTAGGTCATTCAGGGGACTGAACCGCTGACAGACCTTACACGTCTGGCGTGTCACAAAACGGATGTCAGTTATCTGTCCCTGAAATGTATATAGGTAATTGGGACGACAATTGACATGTGTTCAGGCGCAGACCTCTAGACCAATTTCCTCTCATTTCACTGGCTTTGATTAAAGTATGCAGTTCTGGTCTCTTTAAAGGTCACAAATTGTTAGCGTGATCCAAGTTTTGTTTTATTTACTTTATTATTTCTACGAGGGGGCTTCAAATGAAAAGTTTACTTTTTTTGCGGGGGTTGGGGGGCGGGGGAAAGGGGGGGGGGGGGGGGGGTATATTCTGAAAAAGTAAAGAACAAATGTATCATGTTTCGATGTAGTCACCACTGCGTTCAATGTAAGACCGCCAGTACCGATACAATGCTTAGATTCCTGTAAAACAAAAAACTTCTCTTGGTTGCGTGTGTAACCACTCTGGGGTTATTATTCATTGTACCTGACCCGGTTATGAACAGTCTGTCACAGAAGTCACGCCGTTTTGAAACTTCCTACTCCACTAATATACTTACTGGACTGACAGGCATGTATCGCCATACTGGACCTTCATTCGCCGGTGAATTTCTATAGGTTTCACCCCTTCACTCATCAAACTACGGATAACAGAACACTGCTTCTCTTTGGTGCATGTCAGAAGTATGGCGGCCATGTTTAGATTGTCATTACGACCTCACGGTGTTCGTCTGCATTATGATGTCATGTGCTAAACACTCTCGACATCCTTAACCATAATATTGACAGGTTACAAGACAATGGCGGGGTTATAGTAATGTCTATCACACTTTTAATGTTGTCCCTCGTATCATGTGAGTGCGGTATTTTTACAAACTTGCTCATGATTGTGTTGTGTTTTTTCCTTATTAAAATTAATTGCATATCATTTACAGGACATTGCGATCAACCCCAGCATCATTTGAATATTTGTGATTTACTAGGCAGTTTTACGTTCAGTAGTCTGCTATTGATTTCTGAGCTACCGATGCTCATACCATAGCTACAAAACAACACAAGGCGGACTGCTTTCAAATCGGTTGCATCTAATTTTGGACCTGGTATGTGGGATTGTGAACCAATCGCCACGGACTCCAGCTTATTTCTGATAATAATAATAATAATAATAATAATAATAATAATAATAATAATAATAATAATAATAATAATAATAATAATATATACAAATGTTTATTTTGCAAAATGAAGAGACTTTGGAAGAAAAGCAATATGTACTATTTTTTTTAATGCTTGTTCTTCCTTTTTCTGTATAATCCTTTTCTTGTCATCTTTATCCTGATCTTCCTTCTTTCCATCTTTATACATTTGCGTGTTTACGGCCATTCTTGAGAGTCTCGGGAATTATGTTGTGCATTGGATAAACAGGGTATCAACAATTACTTGGACGGAGAGATGAAATAACATCTACCGGCCGACTTTGTTTCCCAGAACTTTTCCTATCAACTGTTCAAGGTGGGGCCAACACGGAACCCCAGGGCAATAAAAGAAAATGCCTGTCTCGGTGAGGATTTGAACCTATGGCTACCATACCGGTATCCGAGCCTGCTTGCCACTTGGCCACCTCAGCTAATCAATCAATCAATCAATCAATCAATCAATCAATCAATCAATCAGTCAATCAATCAATCAATCAGGTGCCGTCTCTACAATGAAGGTTGGCTGCAATGGACCTCGCCCTGACTGAATATTCGGTCAGATTGATATTCGTCCATCTCAGATTTTCTTTCTTCTTTCCGTGAAAGTAATTATTAAAACTCTTTTTATTCGGTATGTTATCTTTCCACTTGTATCGTTGTGGACCTCTTGCTCGCTTGCCTTTAACCTTACCCTCCAGTGTGTTTTTTGTAAGAGTGTTATGTCTTTTAACGTTGCCGAAATATTTCACTTGCCTCTTTGTTTTTTAATTTCTTTCAACACCTCTCTTTTCATTCCCAGTTTCTCCAGATCCTCTGTATTTGATTGTTTTGGTTTCCATGAAATACGACATATATCCACATCTCCAGGGCCTATATTCGACTTTCTAATTGCTGGTTCATTGTCCATACTTCCTCGCCAAATAATGGTGATGAATATACATAACATTTGACAACCCTCATTTTTAATGCGTTGTTAATCTCTCTAGATGTAAAACTTATTCCATGGTGTTGAAAGCATTTTTGGCCATTGATATTCTCTTTTGATTCCCGTTTTACTTCTGCCACCATCTGTCATCAACTAAAACGTGAGTGCTAATAATGAGTCGGTTTCCGAGGTTAGTTATCACAGTCTCACACTTCCCCGACACACCAGGTCCAGGGTTCGAAACCAATCGAGTGCAGTTTTGGGAGCAGATCGCTTTGCGTTGATTTTATGGCTTGAGAGCACATAAACAGACTGCTACTGGTGCCATTACTATTGGGACTCTTCGCTGGCTGATGCGGATGAGGACGACGCACGTATAGGAATGTCCTGAGTGTTGTGATGTCGGTTCTTGACTCAACTCATCGTCTGAGAACGGTCGTTCAAAGGCAATGGCAACCTACTGAACATTAAATTGCTTAGTAATTCACAGTCAACAACGATGAAGTTGATTGAAACGTCATGTCAAAATAAAACCGTAACATAAGTAACAATGAAACAGAGCTTTTAGAACCCCAGTGTCTCTGTGCATTAATGATTGTCTCCGCCTAATAGATAACATGGTCGGTCTCCCAGTCAGTTTGAGAATCCCTGCCAGATATTTACTGCAAACACAAACATGGCGATTGTACCACGTGACATCAAACGACTGCTTGTCAGTAATTTCCACTAATGATCTGTCTGTGTTGCAGCACAGCATCTGTTGTAACCGACGATCGATGGCGCCCATTAAGGAGATGCATGTGACATCACAAGCAACTGCGTTCTTATTCATCATCATCATTTCTATGTGTCGCGTCAACATGTGTGGGCGTTCATCTTCTTCTTCTAATAATACATGTACAGACCTACAAGCACTTGGAATCAACGACTGGCAAGAGAAGGTCCACCAGAGAGACGAATGGAGACGGATTGTATTTGCAGCAAAGACCTCAATGGCTCGGAACGCTGAAGAAGAAGAAGAAGAAGAAGAAGAAGAAGAGAGAAGAAGAGAAGAAGAAGAAGAAGAAGAAAAGGTAATAATTGTACAATCGGCTGTTTAAATAATGTGTGTTAGCATTTCGAAAAAAGTCATTTTTAAAAGTCCTTGTAGGTAGACTGGAGACTGTAAAAGTCCTTGCAGATCGACTGGGGACAGTCAAAGTCCTTGTAGGTAGACTGGGGACAGTCAAAGTCCTTGTAGATAGACTGGGGACAGTCAAAGTCCTTGTAGATAGACTGGGGACAGTCAAAGTCATTGTAGATAGACTGGGGACAGTCAAATCCTTGTAGATAGACTGGGGACAGTCAAAGTCCTTGTAGGTAGACTGGGGACAGTCAAAGTCCTTGTAGGTAGACGGGGACAGTCAAAGTCCTTGTAGGTAGACTGGGGACAGTCAAATCCTTGTAAAGACTGGGGACAGTCAAAGTCCTTGTAGGTAGACTGGGGACAGTCAAACCTTGTAGGTAGACTGGGGACAGTCAAAGTCCTTGTAGGTAGACTGGGGACAGTAAAATCCTTGTAGATAGACTGGGGACAGTCAAAATCCTTGTAGATAGACTGGGGACAGTCAAAGTCCTTGTAGGTAGACTGGGGACAGTCAAAGTCCTTGTAGATAGACTGGGGACAGTCAAAGTCCTTGTAGATAGACTGGGGACAGTCAAAGTCATTGTAGATAGAGGGGACAGTCAAATCCTTGTAGATAGACTGGGGACAGTCAAAGTCCTTGTAGGTAGACTGGGGACAGTCAAATCCTTGTAGGTAGACTGGGGACAGTCAAAGTCCTTGTAGATAGACTGGGGACAGTCAAAGTCCTTGTAATAGACTGGGGACAGTCAAAGTCCTTGTAGATAGACTGGGGACAGTCAAAGTCCTTGTAGGTAGACTGGGGACAGTCAAAGTCCTTGTAGATAGACTGGGGACAGTCAAATCCTTGTAGATAGACTGGGGACAGTCAAAGTCCTTGTAGATAGACTGGGGACAGTCAAAGTCCTTGTAGATAGACTGGGGACAGTAAAGTCCTTGTAGATAACTGGGGACAGTCAAAGTCCTTGTAGATAGACTGGGGACAGTCAAAGTCCTTGTAGATAGACTGGGGACAGTCAAATCCTTGTAGATAGACTGGGGACAGTCAAAGTCCTTGTAGATAGACTGGGGACAGTCAAATCCTTGTAGATAGACTGGGGACAGTCAAAGTCCTTGTAGATAGACTGGGGACAGTCAAAGTCCTTGTAGGTAGACTGGGGACAGTCAAAGTCCTTGTAGATAGACTGGGGACAGTCAAAGTCCTTGTAGATAGACTGGGGACAGTCAAAGTCCTTGTAGATAGACTGGGGACAGTCAAATCCTTGTAGATAGACTGGGGACAGTCAAAGTCCTTGTAGTAGACTGGGGACAGTCAAAGCCTTGTAGGTAGACTGGGGACAGTCAAAGTCATTGTAGTAGACTGGGGACAGTCAAAATCCTTGTAGATAGACTGGGGACAGTCAAATCCTTGTAGATAGACTGGGGACAGTCAAAGTCCTTGTAGATAGACTGGGGACAGTCAAAGTCATTGTAGGAGACGGGGACAGTCAAAGTCCTTGTAGATAGACGGGGACAGTCAAATCCTTGTAGATAGACTGGGGACAGTCAAATCCTTGTAGATAGACTGGGGACAGTCAAAGTCTTGTAGATAGACTGGGGACAGTCAAAGTCCTTGTAGATAGACTGGGGACAGTCAAAGTCCTTGTAGATAGACTGGGGACAGTCAAAGTCCTTGTAGATAGACTGGGGACAGTCAAAGTCCTTGTAGATAGACTGGGGACAGTCAAAGTCCTTGTAGATAGACTGGGGACAGTCAAAGTCCTTGTAGATAGACGGGACAGTCAAATCCTTGTAGATAGACTGGGGACAGTCAAAGTCCTTGTAGATAGACTGGGGACAGTCAAAGTCCTTGTAGGTAGACTGGGGACAGTCAAAGTCCTTGTAGATAGACTGGGGACAGTCAAAGTCCTTGTAGATAGACTGGGGACAGTCAAAATCCTTGTAGATAACTGGGGACAGTCAAAGTCCTTGTAGATAGACTGGGGACAGTCAAAGTCATTGTAGATAGACTGGGGACAGTCAAGTCCTTGTAGGTAGACTGGGGACAGTCAAAGTCCTTGTAGGTAGACTGGGGACAGTCAAAGTCCTTGTAGATAGACTGGGGACAGTCAAAGTCCTTGTAGATAGACTGGGGACAGTCAAAGTCCTTGTAGGTAGACTGGGGACAGTCAAAGTCCTTGTAGGTAGACTGGGGACAGTCAAAGTCTTGTAGGTAGACTGGGGACAGTCAAAGTCCTTGTAGGTAGACTGGGGACAGTCACAGTCCTTGTGGGTAGACTGGGGACAGTCACAGTCCTTGTGGGTAGACTGGGGACAGTCACAGTCCTTGTAGGTTGACTGGGGACAGTCAAAGTCCTTGTAGGTAGACTGAGGACAGTCAAAGTCCTTGTAGATGACGGGACAGTCAAAGTCTTGTAGATAGACTGGGGACAGTCAAAGTCATTGTAGATAGACTGGGGACAGTCAAAGTCCTTGTAGATAGACTGGGGACAGTCAAAGTCATTGTAGTAGACTGGGGACAGTCAAAGTCTTGTAGATAGACTGGGGACAGTCAAAGTCTTGTAGATAGACTGGGGACAGTCAAAGTCCTTGTAGATAGACTGGGGACAGTCAAAGTCCTTGTAGATAGACTGGGGACAGTCAAAGTCCTTGTAGTAGACTGGGGACAGTCAAAGTCCTTGTAGATAGACGGGGACAGTAAAGTCCTTGTAGATAGACTGGGGACATCAAAGTCCTTGTAGGTAGACTGGGGACAGTCAAAGTCCTTGTAGATAGACTGGGGACAGTCAAAGTCCTTGTAGATAGACTGGGGACAGTCAAAGTCCTTGTAGATAGACTGGGGACAGTCAAAGTCCTTGTAGATAGACTGGGGACAGTCAAAGTCCTTGTAGGTAGACTGGGGACAGTCAAAGTCATTGTAGATAGACTGGGGACAGTCAAAGTCCTTGTAGTAGACTGGGGACAGTCAAAGTCCTTGTAGATAGACTGGGGACAGTCAAAGTCCTTGTAGATAGACTGGGGACAGTCAAAGTCCTTGTAGATAGACTGGGGACAGTCAAAGTCCTTGTAGATAGACTGGGGACAGTCAAAGTCCTTGTAGGTAGACTGGGGACAGTCAAAGTCATGTAGATAGACTGGGGACAGTCAAAGTCCTTGTAGATAGACTGGGGACAGTCAAATCCTTGTAGATAGACTGGGGACAGTCAAAGTCCTTGTAGGTAGACTGGGGACAGTCAAAGTCTTGTAGGTAGACTGGGGACAGTCAAAGCCTTGTAGGTAGACTGGGGACAGTCAAAGTCCTTGTAGGTAGACTGGGGACAGTCAAAGTCCTTGTAGGTAGACTGGGGACAGTCAAAGTCCTTGTAGGTAGACTGGGGCAGTCAAAGTGCTTGTAGGTAGACTGGGGACAGTCAAAGTCCTTGTAGGTAGACTGGGGACAGTCAAAGTCCTTGTAGGTAGACTGGGACAGTCAAAGTCCTTGTAGGTAGACTGGGACAGTCAAAGTCCTTGTAGGTAGACTGGGGACAGTCAAAGTCCTTGTAGGTAGACTGGGGACAGTCAAAGTCCTTGTAGGTAGACTGGGGACAGTCAAAGTCCTTGTAGGTAGACTGGGGACAGTCAAAGTCCTTGTAGGTAGACTGGGGACAGTCAAAGTCCTTGTAGTAGACTGGGGACAGTCAAAGTCCTTGTAGATAGACTGGGGACAGTCAAAGTCCTTGTAGGTAGACTGGGGACAGTCAAAGTCCTTGTAGATAGACTGGGGACAGTCAAAGTCCTTGTAGATAGACTGGGGACAGTCAAAGTCCTTGTAGATAGACTGGGGACAGTCAAAGTCCTTGTAGATAGACTGGGGACAGTCAAAGTCTTGTAGATAGACTGGGGACAGTCAAAGTCCTTGTAGTAGACTGGGGACAGTCAAATCCTTGTAGATAGACTGGGGACAGTCAAAGTCCTTGTAGGTAGACTGGGGACAGTCAAAGTCCTTGTAGTAGACTGGGGACAGTCAAAGTCTTGTAGATAGACTGGGGACAGTCAAAGTCATTGTAGATAGACTGGGGACAGTCAAAGTCCTTGTAGGTAGACTGGGGACAGTCAAAGTCATTGTAGATAGACTGGGGACAGTCAAAGTCCTTGTAGATAGACTGGGGACAGTCAAAGTCTTGTAGATAGACTGGGGACAGTCAAAGTCCTTGTAGATAGACTGGGGACAGTCAAATCTTGTAGATAGACTGGGGACAGTCAAAGTCCTTGTAGATAGACTGGGGACAGTCAAAGTCCTTGTAGGTAGACTGGGGACAGTCAAAGTCATTGTAGATAGACTGGGGACAGTCAAAGTCCTTGTAGGTAGACTGGGACAGTCAAAGTCATTGTAGATAGACTGGGGACAGTCAAAGTTTGTAGATAGACTGGGGACAGTCAAATCCTTGTAGATAACTGGGGACAGTCAAAGTCTGTAGATAGACTGGGGACAGTCAAAGTCCTTGTAGGTAGACTGGGGACAGTCAAAGTTAGACTGGGGACAGTCAAAGTCCTTGTAGTAGACTGGGGACAGTCAAAGTCATTGTAGATAGACTGGGGACAGTCAAGTCCTTGTAGATAGACTGGGGACAGTCAAAGTCCTTGTAGATAGACTGGGGACAGTCAAAGTCCTTGTAGTAGACTGGGGACAGTCAAAGTCATTGTAGATAGACTGGGGACAGTCAAAGTCCTTGTAGATAGACTGGGGACAGTCAAAGTCCTTGTAGTAGACTGGGGACAGTCAAAGTCCTTGTAGATAGACTGGGGACAGTCAAAGTCCTTGTAGATAGACTGGGGACAGTCAAAGTCCTTGTAGAGACTGGGGACGTCAAAGTCTTGTAGGTAGACTGGGGACAGTCAAAGTCCTTGTAGGTAGACTGGGGACAGTCAAAGTCCTTGTAGTGACTGGGGACAGTCAAAGTCCTTGTAGTAGACTGGGGACAGTCAAAGTCATTGTAGATAGACTGGGGACAGTCAAAGTCCTTGTAGATAGACTGGGGACAGTCAAAATCCTTGTAGATAGACGGGACAGTCAAAGTCCTTGTAGATAGACTGGGGACAGTCAAAGTCTGTAGATAGACTGGGGACAGTCAAAGTCCTTGTAGGTAGACTGGGGACTGTCAAAGTCCTTGTAGGTAGACTGGGGACAGTCAAAGTCCTTGTAGGTAGACTGGGGACAGTCAAAGTCCTTGTAGGTAGACTGGGGACAGTCAAAGTCCTTGTAGGTAGACTGGGGACAGTCAAAGTCCTTGTAGTAGACTGGGGACAGTCAAAGTCCTTGTAGGTAGACTGGGACAGTCAAAGTCCTTGTAGATAGACTGGGGACAGTCAAAGTCCTTGTAGGTAGACTGGGGACAGTCAAAGTCATTGTAGATAGACTGGGGACAGTCAAAGTCCTTGGGGTAGACTGGGGACAGTCAAAGTCTTGAGATAGACTGGGGACAGTCAAAGTCCTTGTAGATAGACTGGGGACAGTCAAAATCCTTGTAGATAGACTGGGGACGTCAAAGTCCTTGTAGATAGACTGGGGACAGTCAAAGTCCTTGTAGGTAGACTGGGGACAGTCAAAGCCTTGTGGGTAGACTGGGGACAGTCAAAGTCCTTGTAGGAGACTGGGGACAGTCAAAGTCCTTGTAGGTAGACTGGGGACAGTCAAAGTCCTTGTAGGTAGACTGGGGACAGTCAAAGTCTTGTAGGTAGACTGGGGACAGTCAAAGTCCTTGTAGGTAGACTGGGGACAGTCAAAGTCCTTGTAGGTAGACTGGGGACAGTCAAAGTCCTTGTAGGTAGACTGGGGACAGTCAAAGTCCTTGTAGGTAGACTGGGGACAGTCAAAGTCCTTGTAGGTAGACTGGGGACAGTCAAAGTCCTTGTAGGTAGACTGGGGACAGTCAAAGTCCTTGTAGGTAGACTGGGGACAGTCAAAGTCCTTGTAGGTAGACTGGGGACAGTCAAAGTCCTTGTAGGTAGACTGGGGACAGTCACAGTCCTTGTGGGTAGACTGGGGACAGTCAAAGTCCTTGTAGGTAGACTGGGGACAGTCACAGTCCTTGTGGGTAGACTGGGGACAGTCACAGTCCTTGTGGGTAGACTGGGGACAGTCAAATCTTGTAGATAGACTGGGGAAGCCCAAAAAAGGGGAAGCGGGCCAAAATTTGGGGAAGCGGGGAAAAAAAGGGGGGGCCTTTAAATTTTTGGGGGGGCAAAAAGGGGAAGCGGGCCAAAAATTGGGGAAGCCCAAAATTTGGGGAAGCGGGCCTTTTTTTTGGGGAATTTTAAAGGGGGGGGGGGAAAAAAAAAAGGGGGGGGGGGAAAAAAAGGGGGGGGAGGGGAAAAAAATTTGGGGGAGGGGAAACCCCTTTTGGGGGAGGGGAAAACCCGTTTTAAGGGGGGGAAAGCCCGTTTTAATGGGGGGAAAGCCCGTTTTAATGGGGGAAAAAATTTTGGGGGGGGGGTTTTTGGGGGGGGGGTTTTTGGGGGGGGGGTTTTTGTAGGGGGGAAAAAATTTTGGGTAGGGGGGAAAAAAAAAGGTTTTAAGGGGGGAAAGCCCGTTTTAAAGGGGGAAAGCCCTTTTAAAGGGGGGAAAGCCCGTTTTAAAGGGGGGAAAGCCCGTTTTAAAGGGGGGAAAGCCCGTTTTGGGGGAAAGCCCGTTTTAAAGGGGGGAAAGCCCGTTTGGGGGGGAAAGCCCTTTTAAAGGGGGAAAAAAAATTTTTGGGGGGGGGGTTTTTGGGGGGGGGTTTTTGGGGGGGGAAAAAATTTTGGGGGGGGGGTTTTTGGGGGGGGGTTTTTTAAAAGGGGGCAAAATTTTAAAAGGGGGAAAAAATTTTTAAAAGGGGGAAAAAAATTTTTTGGGGGGGGGGAAAAAAAAAAAAGGGGGGGGGGAAAAAAAAAATTTTTTGGGGGGGAAAAAAAAGGGGGGGGGAAAAAAAAAAAATTTTTTGGGGGAAAAAAAAGGGGGGGGCAAAAAATTTTAGGGGGGGAAAAAAAAAAAATTTTTTTGGGGAAAAAAAATTTTTGGGGGAAAAATTTTTAGGGGGGGAAAAAATTTTTTGGGGGGGGAAAAAATTTGGGGGGGGGGGGGAAAAAAAATTTTAGGGGGGGAAAAAATTTTTAAAAGGGGGAAACCCGTTTTAAGGGGGGGAAAGCCCGTTTTAAGGGGGAAAAAAAAAAAATTTTTTGGGGGAAATTTAAAAAGGGGGAAAAAAAATTTTTTTTTGGGGGGAAAAATTTTAAAGGGGGGGGAATGGGCATTTTTTTTGGGGGGGCCTTTAAATTTGGGGGGGGCCTTTAAAATTGGGGGGGCCTTTTTGGGGAAGCGGGCCAAAAAGGGGGGGGGCTTTAAATTTTTGGGGGGGAATTTTTTTTGGGGAAGCGGGGAAAAAAGGGGGGGGGGCCCCAAAATTTGGGGAAGCGGGCCAAAAAAGGGGGGGAAAAAAAATTTGGGGGGGGTTTTTGGGGGGGGGTTGGGGGGGAAAAGCCGGGAAAAATTTTGGGGGTAAATTTTTAAAAAAAGGGGGGGGGAAAAGCCAAAAGGGGGGGGGAAAAGCCGGGAAAAGGGGGGAAAAGCCAAAAGGGGGGGGAAAAAGCCGGGAATTTTTTGGGGGTTGGGGGGGAAAAGGGGGGTAAAAAAAAAAGGGGGGGAAATTTTAAGAAATCCAAGAAATTTTGGGGGGAAAAAAAAAGGGGGTTAAAAAAAAGGGAAAAGGGGGGAAAAAGCGGGGAAGAAATTTTAAGAAAAAAAATTTTAAAAAATTGGGGGTGGGGGGGAAAAAGCCAAAAGGGGGGGGGAAAAAACCGGGAAAAAAAAAGCCAAAAGGGGGGGGGAAAAAAGGGGGTTTTTTTAAAAAACCGGGAAAAGGGGGGGAAAAAGCCGGGAAAAAAAAAAAAAGGGGGTTAAAAAAATTTGGGGAAAAAAAAGGGGGAAAAAAGGGGGTTGGGGGGAAAAGCCGGGAAAAGGGGGGAAAAAACGGGGAAAAATTTTTTAAAAAGCCGGGAAAAGGGGGGGAAAAGCCGGGGTTTTTAAAAAAGGGAAAAAAAATTTTGGGGGGGGTTTTTAAAAGGGGGGGGAAAAACGGGGTAAAGGTTTTTTTGGGGGGGAAGAAAAAAAAATTTTAAAAAAGGGGGTTAAAAAAAATTTTGGGGGGGGTTTTAAAGCGGGAAAAAAAAGAAAAAAAAAGGGAAAAAAAAAATTGGGGGGGGAAAAGCCGGGAAAAAGGGAAGTAAAATTTTGGGGGGGGTACAGTCAAAGCCCTTGTAGTAGACTGGGGACAGTCAAAGTCTTGTAGATAGACTGGGGACAGTCAAAGTCTTGTAGATAGACTGGGACAGTAAAAACCCTTTGTAGTAACTGGGGACAGTCAAAGTCCTTGTGGGTAGACTGGGGACAGTCAAATATTGTAGATAGACGGGGGACAGTAAAAACCCTTGTAGATAGACTGGGGACAGTCAAAGCCCTTGTGTAGACGGGGGACATCAAAGTCTTGTAGTAGACGGGGACAGTCAAAGTCCTTGTAGTAGAGGGGACAGTCAAATCTTGTAGATAGACTGGGGACAGTCAAAGTCCTTGTAGTAGACTGGGGACAGTCAAAATCTTGTAGATAGATGGGGACAGTCAAATCCTTGTAGATAGACTGGGGACAGTCAAAGTCCTTGTGGGTAGACTGGGGACAGTCAAAGTCATTGTAGATAGACTGGGGACAGTCAAAGTCCTTGTGGGTAGACTGGGACAGTAAAAGTCATTGTAGATGGACTGGGGACAGTCAAAGCCCTTTGTAGATAGACTGGGGACATCAAAACCCTTGTAAAAAAACTGGGACAGTCAAAGTCCTTGTAGATAGACTGGGGACAGTCAAAGTCCTTGTAGGTAGACTGGGGACAGTCAAAGTAATTGTAGATAGACTGGGGACAGTAAAAATCCTTGAGGTAGACTGGGGACAGTCAAAGTCATGTAGATGGACTGGGGACAGTCAAAGTCCTTGTAGATAGACTGGGGACAGTCAAAATCCTTGTAATAACTGGGGACAGTCAAAGTCCTGTAGTAGACTGGGGACAGTCAAAGTCTTGTAGTAGACTGGGGACAGTCAAAGCCCTTGTAGATAGACTGGGGACAGTCAAATCCTTGGGGTAGACTGGGGACAGTCAAAGTCTTGTAGATAGACTGGGGACAGTCAAAGTCTTGTAGATAGACTGGGGACAGTCAAATCCTTGTAGATAGACTGGGGACAGTCAAATCCTTGTAGTAGCTGGGGACAGTCAAAGTCTTGTAGATAGACTGGGGACAGTCAAAGTCCTTGTAGTAGACTGGGGACAGTCAAAGTCATTGTAGATAGACTGGGGACAGTCAAAGTCCTTGCAGGTAGACTGGGGACAGTGAAAGTCATAGTAGATAGACTGGGGACAGTCAAAGTCCTTGTAGATAGACTGGGGACAGTCAAAATCCTTGTAGATAGACTGGGGACTGTCAAAGTCCTTGTAGATAGACTGGGGACAGTCAAAGTCCTTGTAGGTTGACTGGGGACAGTCTCATTGTAGATAGACTGGGGATAGTCAAAGTCCTTGTAGGTAGACTGGGGACAGTCAAAGTCCTGTAGGTAGATTGGGGACAGTCACAGTCCTTGTAGGTAGACTGGGGACAGTCAAAGTCCTTGTAGGTAGACTGGGGACAGTCAAAGTCCTTGTAGGTAGACTGGGGACAGTCAAAGTCCTTGTAGGTAGACTGGGGACAGTCAAAGTCCTTGTAGGTAGACTTGGACAGTAAAAGTCCTTGTAGATAGACGGGGGACAGTCAAAGTCCTTGTAGGTAGACGGGGGACAGTCAAAGTCATTGTAGATAGAGGGGACAGTCAAAGTCCTTGTAGATAGACTGGGGACAGTCAAAGTCATTGTGCGTAGACTGGGAACAATCAAAGTCCTTTAGGTAGACGGGGGACAGTAAAAGTCCTTGTAGATAGACTGGGAACATTTAAAGTCCTTGTAGGTAGACTGGGGACAGTCAAAGTCCTTGTACGTAGACTGGGGACAATCTAAGGCTAGGGAAAGCAAACCGGGGGGTTGGGGGTGGGTGTTGAAGTACGAGGATGTTTTGAGACACAGACGTGACGAAACTGTGCAACATAACTCACTCTACCATGTGGAGGTCAGCGTGGAGGAATGGATAAGGCCCCTTGCTCTTAAACTTACGGATTGCTTATGCCGAGACAGCGGGTTAACCCTACACCGGTCAGGTCGACTAAAGTGTTGACTTCTCGTCCTTGACTTGGAGACTAAATTACAAGTACCTCAGAAATTAGTCTGGGTTCGCCTGATGGCGAGGGACACTGGTAGTAGGCAAAGCTAATTCACACGCATTAAAAAAAAATCAACCCCCAGCGCATGGGTAACAGCATGTTTATGGACTACGCTTGAGTTCAAAGCGAGCGACCGCAAAAACAACACATTCTATGTCAGTTGTTTTTTACCGATTATGATAACGCTCACCCTAACTCTCATCTATAGCAGTGGTAACAGCGCGTATTCTGGCCTGGTAGTGTCATGACATCAGTTCCAAGCCACATCACGTGGGGGAGCTGCATCGTCTGACAGCACGTGACACGCGGAGCCTGGTATGTCCAAGTGCCGTCCCTGGTCTCCAGATTTGCCCAGCTGACAATCCGCGTCTTGGATTCTGCGGGTTATTTGTTGTGAGGTCGCTGACAGTTTCCATCAAATCCGTGCAGCTGGCGGGAGATTCTGGACGAAGACGTCAGACTTAGGACTTGTACATACAAGTGATTCGGGGGGGGGAGTGTTTGTGGACCCCCCTTTTTGGGCAAATTAACAGGTGGATTAAGCCCCCTTTACCCATTTTTTACATAATTAACATACATTCTTTTTACCCCTTATCATCATCTTTCTTTCACACCCATCTTTTTTCATAAACCCTTCATATACCCCTCCTTCATATCATTTTAAATTCTTCTTTTCCTTTTTATAGTCCATCCCGTTGGGTTGGTGATCATGTCTTTTCACATCATCTCTGTACCAATCTTCTTATAGTCCTGCCGTGTGGCGTTGGTGATCATGTCTTTTCACAACCTTCTATCTCATGTACTGCCAATCTTCTTATAGTCCATGCCGTGTGGCCCCTGATACGCTCACGTGTTGCGACTTTTCCTTTAAGGACTTACTTGGATTTTTCAGGATTCTGTCTTGGATATCTAAACATTTTCTTCAGACACACCAGACCTTCCATTCACAGTTCTATCCCAGCTACGGTGACGTTTGAAAGGCCAGACTATGTCAGTTTCCGGGACATGACTTTGTTTATGATCCAGTTTTCATCCACGTCCAGATCTTGTAGAATGTATGTATTTCTTGTTTTCCTGATCCACGGAATTGTGAAAATTTTCCGTTAATGTCAGTTCAACAGCCGTGTTTTTATTCCTGATCCACGGTATTATAGGAATTTCCCGGTAACTTTTCAGTTCACAACCCGGGGTTTTCTTCTGTGGGGTTTGAATACTATGGACAGAGAGAAAAACAATGAGCAAGTTCTACAAGGGCCTATGAAAACCGCAAACTGATTAGAGAAATTAAACGTACACAGTCGCATTTTTGGACACGTTGTGAAAAGAAATAAACTAGAGAACTTGGTGACAAATGGCAAGATTGAGGGGGATGACAACAAGGGCAAGGCAGAGAAGTAAATGCCTGGATGGCTTGACAACATGGCATGGTCAGGACAAGAACACAGCGCTGATCCACAACTCTCATGATCATGTAAGATGGCGAAACATGACCACCTCGCTTACCGGCATGGCACATGATGATCTGAGGTTATTATTAGTTAGCCTACAGATTATCCCCACTGCACAACCAACAACATAGATGCTAGGACCTCCTCCCCAGCATCTCCCTCAGCGTACGGCGGCTGACGATAGTTCTGTTTGCTTTAATACATTTTCTGACTCATAAGCCACATGGTCTGGTTTCATCCCTGTTGGTTTCATATTTTGCAGTCTTATCAAAGTCGTCGATTCACAGTCATCGCTTGATTCCCTTAACCACCCTACCTTTCTGAGCGCATCCACTTGATCAGCCTGGTCCATTGCAAGTCCGCTGCCGACACTACCCGCAAGCCTGTCATCTGGTTCTTTCCTCTTACACCGCGAGACCCAGCACAAAAGGACTATTTGTGAAATGATTCCCTATCCACATCGGTATGTTGCCAGAGGAAAGACGTACCTTGCCCGAGGAAGGACGTATGTTGCCAGAGGAAAGATTATGTTGCCAAAGGAAAGATTATGTTGCCAGAGGAAAGATTATGTTGCCAAAGGAAAGATTATGCTGCAAGAGGAAAGATTGTGTTGCCAGAGGAAAGATCATTTTGCCAGAGAAAAGATGTATGGTACCAGAGGAAATATTATGTTACTAGAAGAAATATTATGTTGCCAGAGGAAAGATCATTTTGCCAGAGGAATGATAATTTTGCCAGAGGAAAGACGCATGTTGCCAGAGGAAAGATGTACGTTCTCAAAAAGTTTACTTCCATGTGTTTTTTGGTGTTGTGGTACAGGTTCGTCATGCTGTTTAACTTCTGCACATTGTTATGCCTGTCTTCTATTGACATCTCAAATTCCGTTGTTGCTATATTTGGAGCAAACATATTCCAACCTTGTAACATTTTCAACTTCGTCAGTTTTGCTTGTAATTGTTGGTTGATATTGTCTGTGGACGGGACCCACAGTACCGTATTAGTTATACACTCGTCTTCTGCCCCGGTATTCACGGGTTGGAATCTGCATCCAGGCGACTTGTTCAGGTTGACCCGTGTGTCCTTGCCAACCAAGCCTAAATGGGTACTATAAAACGTCTTGGGAAATAAATGCGGAGGTGTGATATTGAGCAAACCACCCGGCCAGCGCCGATTAGTCTATACAAATATGGCATGGCACCATATGTCCAATACTCTTCCAGGCGTATAGAAAAGGGACTTAATTTTATATTTTATTTCTTTGTGGACACTATTTTACCTTTATATATATATATTCATTTTCAATGGCACTTTGCCGTCTTGACAGACGATAGTTTGTGCTTCAGAAAGGCTTAATAACTATTACCCATGGCGGTAGCGAATGTGACTGATAAGGCCCATTCGCGCTGTAAATGTTCGTCCACAGTGGGTGCATGTGAACACGTGGTCATTTCCACCATCATGCGCCACCTTACGTCTCACACACTCGGTGTGTGACTTATCTGCAATAATTTTCTCCTTTGTCTTTATTCCATTTCTGATATTTGTCCTCCATGCAACACGTTCAGCGGCGACTTGCTCCCAATGTGCATTGTCAATGCCAGTATCAATCATGTCCCGTGTACACACATCTTTGTATAGTAGTAGAGGCCGACACTGAGATCTCTTACCCATCTGTAATTCACCAAAAAGATGTCCGTTTGGTATTCTACCATCATCCATCCTCCTAAGATGTCCTATCCATCTAAGTCTACGAAGACCGAGCATGGAATAAACCGTCACACAACCTGATCTTTCCAATACTTCAGTATTTGTGATTTTGTCTTGCCACTTAATACCAAGAATTCTTCGCAGACACCGCATAAGAAAGCTGTTTAAATGTTTCTCTTGGTGTGAGTAAGTTGTCCAGGCTTTCACTGCCATAAAGAAGAGTACTAAGGACACAGGCTTGATAGACAAGGACTTTGTTTTGGCAGTAAGTTTCCTGTTCTCCCAGACTCTTTTTCTTAACCTGTTCATTGCTACCTTACCAACCCGATGTTGATTTCCTGATCTAGGGAAAATTTTCTATTTACCACTGATCCTGGATATGTAAAATGGGCTACCATCTCTAGTTCGGCGTCGTTAATAAATATTGATGGTACCCCGTGTGCACCTTGTGACATAATCTGTGTCTTCTTTTTGCTAATTTATGAAAGGCTGTCTGACACTAAAGTACTTAGTATTTGTGCGTCAGGACAAACTAAGAATTCAAATTAGTGTTTACACAGCTTGATATGGACTCGATGCACTAAAGACAACTTTGCCTCTTGCAAGCGCGTTCAGTTTGCAGTTGTAACTGCAGCAAGAGAGTTCAACTTTGGAGCTGCTGCTGCCCAAGACACTGCCCAGTTTTATGGACATTCTTCAGGCCTGCATATGCAGAGACTAGGAACATTTAGGATGCAGAAGCAAGTAAGAAATAGTCTGAAGTACAAGAAGGACAAACAAACTAAAAGACGCGACACTGTACGAGCGGCCAAACTGAAGAGACAAGGTGAGTTGCATGCCTTGGAGGGAGGTCCTGCATATTCAGCAGGACTATTCTAAATGTCACAGTTGTAAACTTTTTTTGTGTTTTAAAAAAAAAAGTCATTAAAACATTAAAATAACTGTAATAGTTTTAAAAAACTAAAAAAATAGTTTTTCCCCGTTTTCTCATTTCGCCAGTTTCTTATACTTAGGTACAATTGATTTTAAAACTATTAGTTAGATTGTAATGACACTGTGCACAGATATTCTTCTTTGTATTACTTACATTATGAGTAGAACAATCTTTAATATTAAGTTATAGTGTTTGTGTAGCAGTAAAAAAAACAAAAACAAAGTCATGAAAACTGTCGTTAAAATTTTAAAATTATGAAAAAGGGAAAAAAATGCGAAGAGATATTAAAGTTTTCTACTAAACTTGTAAACTATTCATGTACACATAAAACATAGAAGTTAGCCTGTTCATTACAAACTAACTTTTTTAGAGGTGCGTTAAGAAATTCAATATGGCCGCTGTTTATCTTGGTTTCCATAGCAACCATTAAGTGCACAGTCAATTTGACAATATTTTATCGATCAGCTGTCTTCAGTATCACACCCTATACCATAAAAGAACATAGAAATTAAGCATTATAGAATTTAAGTTTTAGGGTTACCATCACTTTAAACCAATTCAGAACAAGCATGGAGAATGCAGATAGTAGACATTGCAATTCTTCCTCAGAGTGGGTGGTAACTGCAGCATCATCTGCACACCCAAAATAATCGCTTTGAACTCAAGCGTAGTCCATATACACTATTTATTGTAGAGATGGACTAAATTTTTGCGTGTGGATTATAATAGAATTTCCTAATAACATTGTCCCTCGCCATCAGGAGAACCCACTCGACTTCAGATGTATTTGTGATTTACATCCCCAAGTTTAGGACGACAGGTCAACATTTTACTGCAGCTGTCCGGTGTAGGGGTTTGAACCGCTTACCTCGGCATCAGCGCATCGGATGTTTAAAAAGACGCGTTCTTATCCATTCGGCACGCGGACATATTTTTATATTCAATAAAAAGGTTTTGATCTTTGATTGTGTCCTTAAACAGACAGCTTTTACCTGTCCTAATCCCATAGAACTGTTAGAGAGGAGAACGTATCATCTGCATATTTGAGCCCTGAGATCCAGTTTCCACCAATTCTGTTTTACATTACTTTCATGCTTTAGTGTCAGCAGTAAGAATGATCCGAAACGCTGAAAACTGAGATCTGCAACGTGAGCGCTTACCCCTTGCGGCAGTATACATAATGATAGTTATAGTTACAGTATGTGTGAATCCTGGTATACTTATATTGAAATTCTACCCGTGAAGATAGAGTTCGTGCACAGGGTTGAGATGCTTCTATTGTGGTCTGAAGGAGGACTGACACTGATGGATCGCCTCACATAGTCATGAAGATGTTCGGGACACACAGAGAGTGATTATGTTTACAGGCAGATGTAGGCTCAGTAAATAGATCTAGAGGTGTCATCGCGCCCTTGAGACACACAGGCAGAGAGACAAACAGACAAATAGACAGACACACGGGTAGGCAGGGTAATAAAACACAGACACAAAAATAGAGAGATGGGTAGATAGTTGGATAAGTGGTAGACGAACAGACAGACATACCTACAGACAGACAGTCAGGCAGACGCTAGGACAGACCGACTGACCGACCGATCGGCAGGCAGATTAATAAAACACGGACATATAGTTAGTTGGATTGGTGGGTAGACAGACGGAGAGACTGACTGACAGATGGGAAGACAGACATACAGACAGCCAGGCACATAGACAGGGAAGCAGATATACAACATTTAGACAGACAGACAGACAGACAGACAAGCAGGACAGCAGACAGACAGACAGGTAGACAGACATATTCTCATATGTCAGTAAAGTAAGCAAGTAAAGTGACCTGTTGCGTTTCTTACTGCACCTTGGGGCATACGGTGCTGGTTCCACACTTGTATTAATCAGTCAGCATTCGGTGAGTGACGTGGTTTCTCCTCCTCGGGAACAGTCAAATCACCCCTCCTTACTCGCACCTCACCCAGCGTAATATTGTCAGTCAGTGAAGCAAAATACGTCCATTTTACAACTCTCCTTGAGAGATAAATCCACAGATACTAATCGACACTCGTAGATGTAGAGGGAAGAAGCAGAGAGCACGCTAGACAACATCCAACCACAGCTATTGTCTGTTTACTTTTGTCTACCCCAATATAAAATGCCATATCTCAGTAACCAACTGAGGGAAAATGATGAGATTTCGCATATAACCTTATCATTATGTCCACCCAACAAAAACATTTTTGTTCTGGAGATTGTACAGATGTTTGTTTATATGCGGTATATAATTTACGCGTCAAAAGATTAAGTCCATAATTTTATATGTATTACACCTTCACCCAGACACATCCGCGCTTTTAAAAAAAAAATTATCTCGTGGTTCACGTTATATGGGATTGTTCAGATGTGTCGTCAATGTGGGTTCTTTCATTAAACGTGATTATACAAATAAATATATAAATAAATCTTACCATTAATATAATATTAATAGCTAATATTTGAATAACTTGTATCTTAACATTGCAAACACAAAGATAATGCATACAGATAAAACCACTATGGAGAAAGAAATATATGTTAATGAGGAAAAATTGGAGGTGGTGGAAAATTTTGAATATCTTGGGTCATTGATTACCAACAACGGTGACACAATGAAAGAAATTAAACGACGACTATCAATTGCTCTTCAGAGACTAAAACAACTGAATAAATTATGGAATGGGACAGACAGAACTACAAAAATTAGATTTTTAAGAGCATACATCTTTCCCATTGCAACATACGCCTGTGAGACCTGGACACTTACTAAACAAGCTGAGCAGCGCATAAATGCCTTTGAATATTAATGTTATAGACGAGTTCTAAGAATATCTTGGGTAAAGAAAAGAACAAATGCATCAATACTTCGAGAGTTGAATATTGAAGGAGGTTGGCTATTAAAGACGATAAAACAAAGAAAATTGAAATATTGTGGTCACTTGAAACGTCATGAAAGTTTGGAGAGAGCAATAATGGAGGGGTATATGCCTAGGAAGAGAGGAAGAGGAAGGCCAAAGAGAAGATGGGTGCAGGATGTGGCGGATGATCTCCAGATGGGTGTATCGGACGCGGGACGTCTTGCTATGATCGAGATGTTTTCCGGAAGGTTGTTATGGGAGCGAGGTTCTGCAAAGGACATTCTACTGAATGAATGAATGAATGAATATTTGAATGTGTGAATATTGTTCAATGGGATTGAATGTGAAATTTTGTACACTTCAAAGCATCGCTATGAAGTTGTACACATATTTTAGTCAAGAAGCTGATCGCAGGAAACTGTTTCATGCTGTTACAAATCCCCCCAAAAAAAGGAAAGCGCATGCATTGGGTTTGAGTAAACGGTCATTTCGTCGATAGGTGCAAGAATCTGAAATGAAACCAACACGCGATAAGCAAATGGTAGGTAGAAAGGCAATTGTAGACAGCTTTGACAAGGATGTCATAAGGCAAGCTATTGTGAAAATGCTGGATGCCAAAGAAACAGTGGCTGTAAGAAAACGTACGGTTTGGTTGAGAAAGAACAATAACATTGAGCTATCCAAAACAACTTTGTGGAAAATTATAAGGACATTAGCCTTCACTTTTAGAATGTACAAGGGAGGTAGAAATATCATTTGCGAGCAACCGCATTTAGGAGCCATGAGAAGCAGATACCTAGGGGAAATAAGGGAAATGCGCAAAGAAAATTATGACATAGTGTATTTGGATGATTCGTGGATCAGTGCACACCATACAAGTGAAAAGGAATGGCAATCAGTGGATGGAAAGATAAAGCGATATGTGCCCAGTAGTAAAGGACAGCGTTTGTTCATAGCCTATGTTGGTAGTACTCATAATGGCTTACTACAGAATGCTGGACTCGTGTTCGTATCAAAGCATACAGACAATAGGGATTATCATAATAAGATAAATGGTAATGTATTTAGAGATTGGCTCGAGAATACTGTGCTTCCATCCCTAGATAGACCGTCGTGTCCAATTATGGACAATGCATGATATCAATGTTGTTGCCCAAGAAGACTAAATACGTACAGCACTGAGCACAAAGGGAGCAATAAAGATATGACTCCGAATGGAAAACATACCATTTCCAGAAACGTATTTCTAGCTAGAATTGTTGTTCCTTGTAAAACAGACGCCAAAAAGCAAGAAATATCAAATCGACAAGTTGATAGAAGAGCATCGTCATGGGTGCTTGAGACTTCCGCCGTACCATTCTCATTTTAACCCTATAGAACTTGTGTGGGCTAAAATTAAAGGACAGGTGGCAGCTGACAATACTATATTCAAATTGTCTGACGTCAAGATACTAATCCAGACCGCGCTATTAAATATTGATAAAAGTTACTGGAAAAAATGTGAGGACCATGTGTTGAAAGAGGAAGAGGACTTTTGGAGAAAGGATGGATTGAATTTTATGCAACCGAGAGCAGTCATCAACCTACTGGAATCGTCCGACACAGATTAAGGTCTGGGCAGATCGCAGACCTTAATCTACGTACACACTTACTGTGATATTTTGCTCCAACTATTCAGACGAATTGCAGGCCCTAAACATTACAGCATCAGCATAATGTCAATGGCAACAGTTTGTTTTCCACAATAATGAATTTTCAATTCCGCAAGCCCTCAGCGGTGACAAACAACTGTATTGAAAAACACACACACACACTAAACGCATTGAATACCAACAGAAGAGTAACATTACGATGGAAACTGACATATTGTGGCATAACAAGAAACGTGAGAGCAAACACGTTGTCAAATTAAGGGACAACACACGAACACACGAATCAATCTATAAACTTCAATGAAAAGAGGACCAACATCTTGGTCGTTAAGAAGAAAGCCCACTACAGAGATACTGACAACTATTTTCATAGTACAAAACTGGTAATCATGTTCCGTCTCTGAACGGTAAACAGCAGAGTAGACAATCTTTCACGAAGACTAAATGCGGGTCTGTCACCCATGTGTACGTGTGAACAAACTACACAGACAGCTGAACAGATCCTTAAAAATTGACACATGATGTCTAAATTGCGGTATCATTTCTTGTCACTCCATACGCACATTAGCGCACAGCTATTTGGAAGCTTTCACGAACTCAATATAAAAAGCTAACATGAATATTTGTGTACAATTATTAACCAGCAGCTGAAGAAACAAGAAGGAAATGAAAAATAAGGTAAGAAATATATTCCTTCTACTTTCCTGTCAATTTACATATTATTTACCCCATGCCTCTGTAAATTCTCTGTCTTTACTAATATTACAAATTGCACTCTCTCGGGAGTCTCCGTGGTGAAGTGGTCAAGCCGTCTGACTCGGGCTCAGAAGGTTTATGTTCAATTCCGGGCTGCGTCCTTCATTTCACGAGTGCATTTTTTCGGAGACTCCCGAGGGTCGTTGCTGGAGCTACGGAGTTCGTGCTCTGTGCGACGCTTTCCGCGCTGCGGAAAGAGACTGAGCCATATGGGATTTTAAAAAAAACCGGTGCAATGCAGTCGACCCTGTCGATATGTAAGCGACTTTTTTTTTTTATTGCACCCACTCCCATACCAATTTGGCTACGCCTTGTACTTGTGTCGTTACCCGAAATGACGTGCTTTACTGTAAGATTAGTTTGTTAGCGTGAATTCACTACATCTTCGCAAAAACATCAAAGAAATGTCGCCGCTTTCGATGATTTAAGTTGGCATTGGACCTACCAAAGACATATTCCTTGGGTGGGGATAAATATAAGACGGCAGGAAAACTTTCATAATGATGCAACAGACAGTTTTCATAAAAAATTGATCGTGAATAAAGGCATTCATTTCTGAACAGACTATAGAAACCGATCTATGGCAGCCAACCCTAATCATGACGACCGCACTAGACTGATTGCCTGACTGGCTGAACCATTTGAAAATCTATGTATAAATTGTCACGAACATTTTGCAAGTTCTATTTTTTAGAACACCCGAATTCGCTCAGAAAAATGAAAACGGAATCTTCATTTAAAATAAACACAAACGAAAAAAATATTGGATTTGTAGCTTATCTACTAATGTCCGTATTGATTATAAGCCAATTTGCGAATGATTTATCTTAGTTGATTATAGTTGAGTTTTGGCAATTTGTACCTGAACGAAACATTGGAGAAAGTTAAACATCAGAACACGGAAATCTCAGAGGTTCTTTCCCTTGAGATAATAGACTAATTATTGGGGTCCGACGGACAAATGGCTGTATTTATGTTTGATAGGATTGACGAAATGAAACATCAAGATCTGTTTGACATTTTGCATGAACTTAATATAGAAGGGAATGATTTCAAGATAAGTGTGTGTGTGTGTGTGTGTGTGTGTGTGTGTGTGTGTGTGTGTGTGTGTGTGTGTGTGCGCGCGGCGCGTGAGTGCATGCGTGTGTGTTTGCACTAGAAGCCGAAAATTGTCAAATGATGCAAAGAAGAATTTCATGAATGTAGAGCCATTAACAAAGGCGCTTACCCAAGAATAACATCAAAGTGCATGCGGTTACTGTGAAAGTGTGAAACAAGTCAATGTATGTAACCAAAAATATATATGCAGGGTGTTTGTAAAATGTCACTACACTTTGTACGTAAAGCAATTGTGAAAAATTAAGTACATGACGTCATAAAAAAATGTGCTGAAAATTTATTAAATTAGTTACAATAGTCACTGCTATGGTCTAACGCTGTTTTAGGTAAGCCGGATAGTACCAATGAAGTATTCATTATAACTAGGGCTGCGACCGATTAATTTAAATTTAATAGTTAACTTTTGAAACATTAACGATTACATTATTCGTTAATTTCGATTAAATCAAAACAATTACAGTCATATAACTCACATTATAGTCGTGTTTATCAAAAATGGAAATAATCCTGGATCGTCTTGTTCATATGTCATCTAGTAACCAACTATGCAAACAGACGAGTATGTTGACAGTAATTGCTTCAAGTGACGAGCGCGACTTATTAACAATATAACCAGCAGAGCTGAACAATCGTTCACATAGAACTGAGGTAGCCGGTATGCACAGAATGGTCTTGGCAAGGAATGCCAATTTTGGATATCGATGTTCATTAAGTTTCCACCATTGTAAAGGGTCAACCGATTCAGAAACTTTCTTCTCCATTTCAATTAGCTTAATATTCTCTTCATTTGGTTCACATATAGTTTCATTGTCAATGTCAGTATCATTCGTTGCAGCAGTCTCCATCTGCTCATCATGAACATTAATTGCTATTTGTTGTTCAATACGTTACCAAGTTCGTTCTTTTGCATCTTTTGACAAACACTTCGGGTATTTGTAGCGTGGATCAAGTGCTGTTGCAATCTGTAGTATTTAAATACTTGTCATATTTGCTAAACGTTCACTGAAGTCATTAATACATGCTGCCTTAAATTTAGCTATGTAGCCCGGATCATCATCGTGTACAGTCATATGCTTTGTCAATGATGATAGCAGTGGCAATACACAGCTACATGAAACAAAATCTTGACCGCTAAGCAGGACGTGGTCTGACAGAATAAGTCCAAACCTTTGACATATTTGGAAATATTCTCCCAATCTGAACCTGATAGTTTTGGACATTTGTATTGCTTCTTTTCACCTGACACGTAGACAGTTAATGCTTCTCTGACCTGTAGAAGACTCTGTAGCATAATAAACATACTGTTTCATCTTGTTGGTACATCTTGCTGCAGCTTACACAATGGTGACTCAGTACAATTTTGCAACTCGGTTGTGTGTGCAGCACTATGTTTAAAATGTCCGACAATTTTTCGACATCCGGTTCATTTGTATAAGTGATGGGAGAACAGTTTTCGATTAATCGTTAAAAAAAATTAATCGTTAAAATAATTAACGATTAATCGATTAATTAATCGTTAACTTCCGCAGCCCTAATTATAACGTATTCAACAAATTTCTAACTGTAATGCAATTAGGAGGTTGTCTACCATGAAATCTTGCTACACATCTTTTAACAATCAACCGCGTGTATCGACAGCCATTTCCAAACACTTGTTCAAACCAAAATATTATTTCTTCCGTTGATAACACCATTCTGTTTGGAGTGGAAAGAATTACTCCAACAGACGACAAGCCATTCGCTGCATATTGCTTCACGATGGAGCATACATTTTGACGACGTTATGTACTTCATTTTTCAAAATGGGTCTACACACAAAGTCTAGTGAGACTTTACAAACACACTGTTTGTGTGTGTGTGTGTGTGTGTGTGTGTGTGTGTGTGTGTGTGTGTGTGTGTGTGTGTGTGTGTGTGTGTGTGTATGTGTGTGTGTGTGTGTGTGATATCTGAAAGTAACAAGCGAAAATTCGGGATCAAACGAAACTTTCTAATTTCTATTTCCTTCCCCGATGAAATCATACTTTGTTTTTGTTTTTTGTTAATTTAAAAAGAAAAATCATACCCATATAAATATTCGTTGATACACTGATATTATTTCATATTCATGAACACGAAACTCTCGAGGATGACAGAAACAGAGCCTTCAAAGTGAAATTTCTGAATACAATTAATTCAGATCCTGGGGCTGTCAAACTTGTGAAGAAACCGATTGCATAGTTCCTTTGACAGATACTGCTTCCTACAAAATTATTAAATTATTTCAAACATCAAAGCCGGATTTATTATCTTGTCATTTCCATTCATGTAATGATCTATTTCATTTATGGCTTTCATGTTGCCGTCGAAACAATATAGTCCTGAGGCAGAAATGGACTATTTTTGTGGGCAGCGTGTGTGAAATGACGGACACAAAATCCGGGATTAGGCTGTAAAAGATAGAATGTGGTAAAGAGGTCTATTGCTTTAGAAATTTGCCGTGTGTGACTGAAGCCGCGAGGCTGTATTTTTGGCCTGACAAATTATAGTTTAGTTTAGTCGATGGATCAACATCACGGCACACGGGTGCAACCCATAAGTGCTCCGTTCTTCTCCTAACTCAAACCTGAGTATGGAGAAACTCAGCTCAGTGCACGAACTCCGTAGCACCGGTGAGGATCCTGAAATACTTTGGGTAGATTTTTAACTCGAAATTTTGCCCGGGCAGCGCCGTTAGGCTACTCTTTTTCGATTTCCAACTGCCAAGGGATATTTTACGTGCGCAACTATACACACGACTACAATGGCTTGGGCATATAGAAAGAATGGAAGATAATAGGGAAACAAAACTCGCTTACACTCAGGAAATAAATGACCGTAGACCCCGAGGTAGACCAAGAAGGCGGTAGAGAGATAATACATATACAGACCTACAAGCACTTGGAATCAGCGACTGGCAAGAGAAGGTCCACCAGAGAGACGAATGAAGACGGATTGTATCTGCAGCAAAGAACCTCAATGGCTCAGAACGCTGACGAAGAAGAAGAACTATACACACGGGCGTCCGATCTCACTACCCAGAGACCAGGGTAAATTTTTATTCGAAGTCCACGTGAAAAAGTCCCGGTCCTCACCGGGGCTTGAACCCGGGACCTCCAGCACTCGAGGCGGACACCATACCTCGAGACCACGCAGCCCCCTGATAAATTATGTAAATTGGAAAGGTTAATTGACTGACTGGCACCTTGTCGTCTTGACAGACGATAGTTTGGAGTTACACCGCTTCATAACACAAAGCCTGGGCTGAATTTAGAGACCATGTGTTGCCCATGCAGCATGATCCCTCTCTCGGCCTGCCTAGTTCACTCCAGAGGAAAGGTAACACCAATACGTCTGGAACAAGACAAGCTGCAGAAGCTGCCGGATCAGCAAAGCAATGCTCTAACTGTCCGCCTATCGGAGCTTCCATCCTAGACCAGCCGCCAACCAATGCTTAGGGCCTGGTCTGCTCTGCCATGACATTCAGTCTTTAGGTTGCATTTCCTTGCACCAGAATAAAGCTTGTACCCTCCCAATTGCGCTCTTCCACCCGAAGCCGTTGGCACAATGTGGGGTGTCGGGTTTGGTGAGCGCCGCCCAACATTCCGCGCTAACAGAAAGCAGGTAGTACCGTCTACTGTCATACGGTAGCTCAGTCATATCTGACTAAGACCTGGAAAGGTTATTACCGTCAAAAGATCTAACAAATGGAGTAGGCTTCGTTTCTACAAATGTGTGTGTGTGTGTGTGTGTGTGTTTGTTTGTTTGTTTGTCATCGTTACCTACGTCATCGCATCTCCAGGAGATCGTGGACGTAATATTAAGAAAGATAAGCAACGGTAGCAGTCGGAAGTAAGAATAGGACATACAAACAGTGAGATATGTGTAGCTCCAGCGAACAGATGAGACATACTAAGCATGGACACATGTGAGGTGTACCCCTACACTTTAACCGTTCCGACCACTGTGGTGTTGCCGACATACGTGTTACGGCGATAAAATCATGCACATCTCACGAAAGCGATCGCAAGACATTGGAAAACCGTTGGGTTCACTCTCCCCTCACGGCCTCAATGTTCAACACAGTTTTATTTAAGTCCCTAACGCCCCTTGTCCCCCCCCCCCCATACCCGTAGTCGTATAGTCCACTTACAAGCCAGTTGCATGTCCTTCACAGGACGTAGTAGTCAACACCAGCATTATCTTTGCCTTCTGTGACTTCCCGGTTAGTTTGCGTGCGGTCGCTTCTCATTACGTTCTGAACAACCGTCACTTATGCTATTTTTTGATGGCAATCGCTTTTGTTGGGCCTGCATCCAGATCGCCCACAGGCAGCGTTTCGGACTTGGACGTGTGGAATTGCGAACTGCGTCCGTTTACAATCGCCACTTAGTTAGCTACAGTGCTCTCCATTCCATATTTTTTCCCTTTCGCTCCTCATGGGCCGCATCCCCATCTACCCCCAGCGCAGGTTCCCTCACCGGTTTGTCCTCAGCCAATCACCGCAGCTTCTGGCTGTACTGACCTTTAGTCCAGTTGACCCCGTTAACCACGAACATCCGGGTTTTATTCCATCCATGGATAGCCGCTTCAAGCTAGGGACACAGATAATTGGAAATTAATACTTTCATGTAGTGTCTTTTCGGTGTATGTGTTTAATCGATTTTTTGTTTTGGTTGTTCTGTGCTGACGAAGGCTTTGGTCGCAACGGTCCATTTTTGTTTTTGTAGTCGTGCCTGTTGGTAACAGTCTCACACCTACTTCTCGTTTTCAGTGATTCATTCATTGCTAAGCAGGGGACACAGTACACTTACAACCAGATAAAAAGATGTGAACATAAATTCACAGAGGTGAAAGTCCTCCACAAGCAAAGAGACAATCAACCCTATATTTTAAAAAATAAAATAATAAAATAAAATAAGTTATTGAAGTACCCAACACACGACGTTTTCGATTATATAATTCTTCGGGATCAGGGACAGGGACAACCACAGGACAGATCTAAAGGGGGAAAAAAAACAGATCAAACAACAATAAAAAACATAAAAGTATAAAATAATATGAAAAACATAACTTCCTTTGTTGTCAAGAAGGCACAAGGTTTGGGTTGTATCAATTTCGGTTTTTGAAGAGTGTAATAGTTTGTCAATGTTTTATGGTAGTCAAACTAGCACAGTTAATGCAATGTTTAGAATTATAATAAATATATTTGTAGGCTGCGAGCGTCGGGGGGGGACCGGATGGGCTGTAGAAAAGTCAGGGTTAGGCACGATAGACTGAGAACTGGATGGTCAAAAAGATAGAAGCTTTTCTTCTTCTTCTTCTTCTCATCCTCCTCCCCCTCTTCTTCTTCTTCTTCGTCTTCCTTCATTCTTCTTCTTCGTCTTCTTCTTCTTCTTCTGTCTTCTTCTTCTTCTCGTGCTGCTGCTGTGACTCCTCCTCCTCTGCTTTCCTTCTCCTCCTCCTTCTTCTTCTCTCTTCTTCTTCTTCCTTCTTCTCTTCTTCTTCTTCTTCATCTTCTTCTCTGTCTTCTTTCTTCTTCTTTCCTTGCTTGCTTCTTTCTTCGTCTTCGTTCTTCTTCTTCTTTCTCCTCTTCTTCTTCTTGCTATCTTCTTCTTCTTCTTTCTTCTGCTTCTCTTCTTCCTGTCTTCATCCCTTTTCTTCTGCTGCTGCCATCTGTTTGCTTCGCCTTCCTCGTCTTCCTCCTCTTCTGCTGCTGTTGTCGCTTCGCCTTCTTCTTTTTTATAATATCTACACACACGTGTGTTGTGGGCGCGCGCGCGCACGCGAGTGAGGTGTGCGCGCCAAGCGTGTGAGGTGTGCGCTCGAGTATGGGTGTGGTAACTGATATAGCATTCCCAAGCATACAAAACATGACAAACTCAGGTTAACCGTCATCACCTGCAGGCCCACTGTCCAACAACAACAGGATGCCACTCCAGACATGGCTAACCTCAATCTTCCATCTCGAGACTGCAGACTCCATACATGGCTTAACTCAATCTTGCATCTCGATACTGCAGACTCCATACATGGCTAACTCAATCTTCCATCTCGATATTGCAGACTCCAGACATGCAGACATCAACATCCCCCTCTCTAATCTCCGCCCTGACAGCAACAATCTCGGCTCTGTGCCTGGGGACTCTGCTGGCCACGCCAATGGATGAGCAGACCTTTCACGGGAACCTTCATGTCCCAGATAACTCCTTTCATCCCACTACTCAGGGACGGCTCGGTCATTCTGCTGAAGATGTGGTAAGTAGACGGCAACTATTTGAAGTAAAAATTGGTTAAACGGTGGTAAAGAGTGCACATTTTAAATATAGATCTAAAAACCAAAAAAACCACAGTCTTACTGCATATTCTTGATTAAGACCATCGAAGTCAACCCAGCAGTTTTTGGGCCCGTTTGATGGAACCACCGTCACTCATACCATTTTATGAAAACCAGCGCAAGGAGATAATCTTACAAATTGCCCGCAAATGTGTTTTCGAACCGCGTTGTGGGATTGCGAATCGTATTGGATCACATCCTTCACCACGAGCCGGAAGTGGGAAATGTAAATGGTATAAAATGAAGAAATATCGCAGCTGTACAAACATAGTTAAAGAAAGAAAACAATGCACAGTGCGATGATAAGCCTTTATCAGCGAAACACACACAAGAAAACACATTATCTCGTTGTTTCTTAATGTAGTCAATGCAGGTTGACTACCCTGATTTATATGTTTTTGTGCTGTCTCGTTGTTTTCTTTTTTTTTTTTTCGGATACAAGGTTTGGATGTGAAGCGTGGACAATGAGCAGACAAGCTGAAAAATATCTGATGGCCGTGGAAATGTGGTTTCTGGGGAAAATGCAAACAATACCATGGAGAGGCAGAAAAACCAATGAACAAATTCAAATTTTTTGGATTTTGTTTTGCTGGCCAAATCACTAATTTTTCTGTGCATATATTTTTTTTAAAAATATAAAATTGAATTTATTTTAATTTTTCACACAATCTGTTTAACCTATTTTATTTGCGTTTACGCATTTGCCTGATATATATTTTTTGGCTTATGTTATGATATTGTTCGTTGTCATTTTTGCTTTGTTTTCTGTTCTTCATCAGTTTAAGGTTTATTCCGTCATTAATTGCTTCTTGGCTTTGCGGCTTCGTTTCGAGACAATCTCTTTATTCGTTAATGAGTTTTCAGCACGTCCATTTTTCATTGATGCTGTGTATTATAGGTATGCCATCGTATCTGTCTCTGACTCGTTATAGTATTTTGCATTTCTATGTCTTGCAATTCTTACATTATCTTTGTTAAAAATAATGGTTTATTTCTTTGTCCCTTTTTTTTCAAACTTACTGTTATTTGTCCACATAATTTGATGCGACTACCGTTACAGTTAGTAGCGTCAGAGTTCAAACCCCTGCACCACTACCGCTCTATAGGTTTCTCTCATTTTCTTTTTTTCATTTTCTGTACTTTTCTGTCTGCCTGCCTGCCTGCCTGCCTGTCTGTCTGTCTGTCTGTCTGTCTGTCTGTCTGTCGTTATTTCTTTCTTTCATTAATTGATTGGATGATCGATGAATTCTTTCTTTCTTTCTTTCTTTCTTTCTTTCTTTCTTGAATTATTGATCTAAAGTCCAAAAATATAGCCAGTCACCTGTTTGTAGATGATTCTGTTGTGTATTTGAGTGTGTGTGTGTGTGTGTTCCTGACATTATGACGTAATATTTTATTGCCCTCATTCTCATTGTCTTTCTCAGTTGGCTAACACTGAAAGACATCTCACGTTTCTCATGTTTCGGCCCTTTACCCTCCATTACATTCTGGTGGAGAGGGGAGGGGAGGGGGGATGCACGAGGGTCTCCGGGTGTCTTTCTCCTGCCGTGAGTTCGTACCCTGCTTGGAGTCGTTTCCCCTTGTCCCACAAATGTACATTTTGCCTGCTTACAAGCCACCCCTCCCTCGGGGAGGAGAACAACATGTACTCAGTGCTTCGTGCCCTCGCACATATTCCAACACCTTCAGCCACGAGAAGCCAGCTTCTTGCCCCTCTGTCGTGGCCTCCACGCCGCGGTTCGCTATGCACCAGTACACGTTATTGCCGCCATGACATCATATGTTATCCGGCTCAGGCCGGAGTGCCGGAAAGCGAGGGAGTGGATCTGTTGGCTGCAGGCACCAATAGCTGGAACACTCGCCATGAACATTTGTAGACTTGAGAGAAGCAAATTAATGTGGTTCCTGAGACGAATGTTGCGTATAGCTTGGACTGCCAGAGTGCTTGCTTGTGTTCGCTGGCTGTGAACTCCAGCGCGAGGTCCTGTATGTCGGATGAAGACATCCTGTTGTCCAACATCAGTGTGATGTCATACAGGACCTGAGGTTTGCGTGAGTATCCGTTGTCCCATGTCTGGCTTATTGGTGTGCAGACTGGTGGTTCATCGCCGTGCAAGCAGATACTCTCCGACTTCGGAAGAATCAGCGATCCTACTACGTTAGCCAGGACCCCGAAGGGACCTGTTGCCCAGGACGCATGGCTAGGACGCGTTAGTAGGTCATGGCCAGTATAGAACCTGGCCCTGGTGCCTTGGAAACACCTCTGCGTCCCGACTGCCAGGGTAATTAACAACAATTGCCTGGAAAAGGATAATGCAAGTAAAACATTATAAACAATAAGAAACAGACAAACAGCAGGTATGGTTATACAATGAGGCGAGAAGAGTTTTAAAACATTGTGACGACGAAAAACAAAATCTATGAGACAAGTGGCCGAGGCAGAGCGAGAAGAGTGACATTGGGTGGACTGAGACGGTGGCATGGAGGGATACCATCCGTGGAGTTGATTCAGGACACCCAGGACTGAGATCTGTGGAGAGACATGAACGCCAACGCCAGCTGGCATGGCATGAAGATGATCTATGAGAGACTACTAGTTGAACACACAATAACATCACAACACATCAATGGGTGATTCAATCTGTACAGTATGCCCCCAGCATGCAGTCACGTATGAGGGAAGCATCCGACTCTTTGTCAAATATGTGATACTGTACCGATCAGATCTACACGCTACGGCATTTGCTGAGAGAAACGAAGATCCATCAGTTTCCCCGATGGCTATGATGTCGATTTTCAAACCCAGAACCAGATCACTGAATGGTAACATGCATTGCGTTGTTAGCTTTCCTCTTCAACCTACGTCTAATATTGATTGTGCGTTATTTTAAGTCCCTTTATTTGTAACCCATAACATTTCACTTCCAGTTTACTTTGTCCTTGGGCAAACACAACTAAAACAGTTCTCCTCCACGAACGATTTGGTTTGAAAAGAAGTTTACACAAATGGACATCAAGGAAATGATTCTATCAATATTTGGACCGTTCTGACGACACGTCTGCCAAGACAGGAAACCGTCCTGGAGTTATCAAAAGATGTTTTAGTCATCTCAAAAAAGAACGATCAAAAAACAAACATAACGGAATATTTCATTGAGTAAAGTTGAAAAGAAAAAGAACATGTACAGAATCGATGACGTTTGTTTTAAAACGAAACGATTTGGGGTGTTGTCCACCTACGGTTTATCAGGAGTCTTAGTCGCACAGCAGATATCACTATAACGCGATCAACAGTTGAATAGACATTGATTAGCACTTAGAGAAGAGGAGGGAAGACAAAGTAAGTGTCGTCAGCGATCATGTTTCTATACAGTTATCTGCCCTTGTAATGGCACGCTTGTAGTTGTCATGACACATATGTTTGTAGTTGTCATTTAACTGTCTTGTTAGTTCACTTAGCGGTCCATAGAGTTTATCTTCGACTGTTGTCTCTCTAGGCCAGAAAGTTTGCCTAGACATGTATTTTGGGCAATCTCGGAGTATGTGCTCTGCTGTCTGCGACGCCAATCCACATGTGCACATGGCTGATTCACCAATCTTGAATTTTGTATACATGTGGTTGCGTAATCTATTGTGTCCTGTTCTGGGGCGCAGAATAATGACTTGTTCTGGTTTGTCCATGATATGGTAATCGTCTTGAGTAGGTTTTGGTGGCTTCCTGACTGATTTGATCATTCTTTTCTTTTAGTGGTATGTAACGGGCACATTAAGCTGCTCTTCTTTTGCTCTTTCCTTAGCCAATCTATCAGCTCTGTCGTTTCCGGGTATTCCACAGTGGGATGGTATCCTCCATTTCGAACAGCATTTTATGCTGACCCATCTGTGTAGACTCGGATCCAGAGGTCCTGTTGGTATTCTTCATCAAGGAAGCTGAGAGTGGCTGTTCTTCGCTGTACCCTATTCTGTTCTTCCTTGTCAAATATTCCTCTCACTTTTGTCTGGATTTGTAGTGATATACTATGTTCATCTTTCCATGGAGTTCGCTCTGGAATAGTTTTCAGGGGGATACCAACTGTGGGCAGATCGGTGGTTTCTCTGCAGAGTCGTTTGGCCTGGTGGATAAAACTGCTTCTTTTCAACCGCCCCATAGCTAGGTTTTCAAATCTGTTCTTCATAGGGTGGCCTGGCAAGCTGAGGAACTTGTCTGCTTATATTAATGTTTTTGTATATCTGCGTTCTCTCAGTGCTTGTGTCTTCCCCATTTTCTCCATTGCTGCTATAGGGGTTGATCTCATCCCTCCTGTGATGACTCTAAGAGCTTGATTTTGCACCTTGTCCAGCTCTTGTAGTGTGGTTTGTAATGCTGAACACCATGCAGTTGACCCCTATTCCAGGTGTGGTCGTATGCTCTGTTGATAAACTTTGCTAAGTATTTTCCCACTGGCTCCCCATGTGTTTCCACTTAGCTTTCTCGGGATGGCTATTTTCCATCTGGCTTTTGCTACTGCTTTGTTGGTGTGCTTTCTCCGTGTCAGCCTGTCATCAAATGTTACTCCAATGTATGTGGTTCTTTATCTTCTCTTAGGGGTATTCCATTTATCTGGATGATCCCTGTCTTTCGTTTTGGAGAGAGGGTAAATAGGGTGGTGCTTCACTTGTCAGTATGCTGACCCACCAATTATTTTCGCATGCAACAAATTCTTCAATAGCACTTTGTAGCACTCTGGTGGCCACTGATGCATATTCATTTGTGTTCCATAGAACCAGGTCATCAGCGTACATTGCCGCTTTAATTCCATGCGGTAGATTAGTAACAAGATCATTGATGAAGATTAGAACAAGTGTGGGGGACAAGACTCCGCCCTGGGGAACACCGTGACGCAGTAGTACTTTCTTGCTCTTGAGTCCGTCTATCTGTACTCGGGCTCTTCTGTTGTGCAAGTATGCTTTCATCCATTTGTACATTCTTCCATTCACTTTTTAGTTTTTCAGTTTCTTCATCAGACCTCCTTTCCAGACTTTGTCAAAGGCTTTCTTCAGATCTATCCATGCTGCAAGCACCAGCTTCTTCTCTTGGAATGCATCCTTAATTTCTTAATTTCTTTTCAAGCATGTAGTTGTCATGGTACGCGCGCTTGTAGATGTCATGGCAAGCGCGCTTGTAGTTGTCACGGCACGCGCGCTTTCAGCTGTCATGGCACGCGCGCACTTGATATCATGGGTGTGCTGGTTATACTGGTATACAATTAGTACTTGTCGTGAACAACTTGAGTTGCTGGAAGTAACACTTTCATATTGGTATGAGTGGTTGACCAGAACTTTCTATTTGACTCTCTCACGTCCTCCATTGTCTACATAATAACCCCCAGACTGACACATTAGTTATAGAAACTGAACATGACGCCATGCAGTGTTACTTCATTTATTATCACGCTGGCCGGTCTCCCTGGCGAAGGTGTTAAGGACGTTGTTCGTAACCCCGCTTACTCTCTTACGAAACACAGCTGCGCGAGATTCGGCAGCGGATCGCGTCGCGCTGGTTACTTACGGAGGGTATGTGAGCCGGTCGTTCAGAAAGCAATGACAAACTACTGAATGTAAAACTTGCCAAGACATCAACAGTAGTTGAAAAATGCTGGTGTTGACTGCAATGTCCTGTAACGGATATGCAAAACAAAAAAAAATTATCACGCTGACTGACACTTGAAATTCAGTATAACACATAAGTACGTCACATTGTCTCTACCTGTTGACTTAGTCGAATATAAGACAGAACTACTGGCTCAATACGTACTTAGGTTTGCGCACTTCTCGGTGCATGCGTGGTGCGTACCATTTATATAAGATAGAGAGAACGGAAGACGCCATTGTTGTTAAGTTAGTTAGCGTTTAAGATGGTGATAGACAGGCTGGGTTTTAGCAGAAGTTTAGAGGTTGATCATTAAATGTCATTAGTGGCTAGAGGTTTAGTGGGTTATCGGTGATTAGGTGGTCCTTGGGTTAAGTAAGTTTATTCATGTTTTTGTGGATCCAACGCCTATAACTAATAAATATTATTAAAATGTGATCACAACGTTGCTGCTGTTCGATTGTCGTGACAACCAGTTCGGAGCGGTTGGGTGTCATTGTAATATAACTTTATGTCATAAGCTATAGGTTAATGACAGTAATTATGGGGATAGTCCGTTAAAGTTCCTTTTCGAGCCAGAGATGTATAGATATACCTATTGATACCATTACTTAGCAATTTGACTGTACACAATATAATGAATAAAAGTGTGCAGATCAGTGCATAATGTATAAATAGTCAACAACTCTTCAATATCAACATAAGGACTTCAACGTCATCATCATCATCATCATCATCATCATCATCATCATCATCATCATCATCATCATCATCATCCTCGTGTACTGTGATTCGAGCACTGGCGTCACAAATAGATAAGTGTCTTGACATTGACTGCTATTTTCCAGTGATTCCAGAGTGCGATCAGTATCATCATTTTTGGAATTTGGATCTACAACAATGTCATCACTAAGCGACTTTGTTGAGTTGGGTATAAAATGTGGTCTCACAGGTGAACAACTTGTACAATGGAGTGAAAAGAAGTATGGTGAACACATTGAAAGAGAAGAGCGAATGAAGGACAGAGAATTAAGAAAATTAGATAAAGAACTTGAAGCAAAAGCAAAGTAAACTGAACTAGACGCAAAAACAAAGCAAGCTAAACTAGACTGCTTGAACATCAGCAATAATCACGCACATTGCTATCCTAAAGCAGACATGGATGTTTTGGCTTCATTACTAACACTTGATCTTAATTCACATCAACTTACTCGAATTCCAGAAACTGTGTTATTTTTACAAGTTATAAACATTGAATCTAGCCATTAATAAGATGTCTGCACTACTTGAATAAACGGTTGACATGACAGGCTCTGTATTGCTTATTCTCGAAAAGAAAAATCGTATTGCCAGATAGGCATTACTACTCTAAGATTGATATACAACACATTCAGGGCAAAAATAACACCATTGCTGATTTACTGTCAAGACTGTAATCCTGCAATTATTCAAAATATTCAGCGCAACGTATCACGACTTAAATTTCAGCATCCGGTGTAAACGGCATTTGTTTTGTTAAAGCAGAGAATAACAAGATGAAATCTTTGCCAAACAATCCATCAAAAATGGGACTGGATTGCGTTGCCCTGACGTGACGGATATCTGATCAAGAAGTTGAACAATCCTGTATATGAACTGAATCCAAGGTCAACTTGTACTAACAAATAGATTCAAAAACTGCCATTGATGAAAGTGACATAACTGGCTCTACAAAGGTTGAACATATCCCGCAATGGACACGCGAGCAATTTCAAAGAGTGACAAAATATACACACTGGTTTTATCTGGATCCTACTTATAGTAATCTAGAGGAAATTCCTGCAGATATGGTTAAACTGAAGTATTTATAGAAGAAATTGCACTACATACACTGTTACCCATAAATCCTAGTCGGACACTGTATTGTCTCGTGTGGCATTTATCTACCTCGATTCAAACAACCACGTCAAAATTACAAACCTGGAACGTTTGATCACTGGATATTTTGTGATAGTCTTCGCGGATATTGGTGGCATGACTAATGTTCACTGATGTGTAGTATTAATTCATTTCCTTTTTGCTTAAGTATTTATATTTATTGGATTGTTATATGTATGTATATTGGTATTTTGTTTTCTTTTCTTTCTTATCATATGTTATCTTACCTCACTTTATTATATTACAATCTTAAACTTTTTATTTAATTTGTTTCTCCCCGATTTGAACAATTTTTCTCTGACGCTTATATGTGAAAAATAATTTTTTTGCTCATTACACCCTACGGTGATATGTATTTTCTTTACTGCTTATTATATTGATGTTTTCACTTTTTATTATTTATGATTTCATAGATGTTGCATGCATACTGCATTATTTGGTTTTCTTTTCGGCTATGTTAAAGTTCAATACTTAGCGTTCATTTTCATTGATGGTTTATTCTTGACATTGATGAAAATCGAGATACCCAGTAATTGACATTTAACAAACATTACTGTAAAGGTATGTTTGCTGTTTGAGTATGAACGTGTATCAGATAGTTTGACATATTTGCAAATCATTATGTATCCGATGTCACTAAACAAAAACATGTATAACTGAATAAGGTGGCAATTGTGCTTGCAGGAATAGTTGCTTACAAGTGTTGTGCTAGTCATACATTATCACAGGATCAACTGAGGTGTTGATACATTACAGGGGAGGAGTGGTGATGATTGTGTTATGACATTTGATGGGTGGTTTGTCCATGTTTTGAAGATATGAGACCGGAGACTTGAGTGTTGGTCTTGCGTTGACTGGAAGGCACCTCTTCCTTGATGTTCCCTGGCAATGGCTGAGGGACAGTACGCTAAACTCATGATGTATGCGTCGGGGAGATCGTAGCCTGAGCCTGCGTGGCAAGTATGGCGTAAGTCGAGAAATCCTTATAGCTTAATCTATATTAGTTAGTTAGTTAGTCTTTCCTCTTGTGCCTAAGGCGGCGCATAGGGCAGAAGTCCTGTCTCTCCATGCCTGGCGGTTCGCTGCTATCTGTTGTAGATCTTGGATATTTACTTGGCCATTGAATGAGCCTTCTCTAATGATGGTTCTACGCAGGGTCTCTCTTGGTCTTCCCCGTTTTCTTTTCCCTACCGGTGACCATATGAGGGCTTGGTAGGGGAGTCTTGTCTTGTCCATTCTGAGTACATGGCCGATGTAGTTCCAACGGCGTCTTCTTATGAAATTGGATACTGTATCTTGCTTAGTCTCTTGTCTTATTTGCGAATTGGTTCTGAAGTCTGTCCAGTGGATGTTTAGAAGTCTTCTAAGACATTTGTTCTCAAAATTGTCTAATTTTTTATCTAAAGCTACCGTTGATTTCCAACTTTCACATCCATACGTTAACACTGGAATCACACAAGAGTTGAAGATTTTAAGTTTTGTGTGTTTGCTGAGTGTCTTTGACTTCCAGATGTTTGACAGTTTGTTGAAGGCACTAGATGCCAGTGCGATTCTAGTTGATATTTCTGGTGTTGAGTCCCCTGTGGATGTCATTTTGCTTCCTAGGTATGTGAAGCTGTTGACTTTTTCAAGAACGTAGCTGTTCAATCTATATTAGACAGACGAAATCAGTTTGTTCGAATATGGTTATACAGGACCACTTCACCAACCACTGCTTCTATGTAATGTGTTGCTTTCGATTGAGTCCCGACTAATCATGACATGGAAGGTCACAACTAGTATGACACAGTGTTTTCTTGGTAGTACACAAGCATTGGAAATGGATAACATCTACACCTTATGGACGGGGTACATAATCTTGTAATATCATCTTCTTCTCTTCTTCTTCAGCATTCCGAGCCATTGAGGTTCTTTGCTGCAAATACAATCTGTCTCCATTCGTCTCTCTGGTGGACCTTCTCTTGCCAGTCGTTGATTCCAAGTGCTTGTAGGTCTGTATGTATATGTAATATCATGACGAGTGTAATATGGATCTGCGACTCAAAGACTATATATTTTGTTCAGTAAAGTAACATGACAGTGTTTGTCGCTTTTCTGATATTAGAAAAGTGCCAAATTTGAGAGAGAGGATGGATGTCACATCCCATTATTACACCTGTTGACTTAGTCGAATATAACACATAACTACTGGCCCAATATGTGCTTGGGTTTGCGCACTGCTTGGTGCATGCGTGGTGCGCACCATTTGTATAAGATAGAGAACGGAAGACGTCATTGTTGTTAAGTTAGTTAGCGTTTGAGATGACGGTAGACAGGGTTGGGTTTTAGCAGAAGTTTAGAGATTGGTTATTAAATGTGATTAGTGGCTAGAGGTTTAGTGGGTTATCGGTGATTAGGCGGTCCTTGGGTTAAGTAAGTTTATTCATGTTTTTGTGGACCCAACGCCTATAACTAATAAATATTATTAAAATGTGATCACAACGTTGTTGCTGTTCGATTGCAGTGACAACCAGTTCGGGGTGGCTGGGTGTCATTAGTAATATTACTTTATGTCATAAGCTATAGGTTTTTGACAGTCTCACAACATCGTACTATTACTCTTACAGTTCTAATCACACCGTACAGAATATCAAAGTGAATGATCATAGACTAAGTGTTGTGGACAAATTCACCTATCTTGGCAGCACTGTGTCACAAGCTGCCACAATTAATGACGAAGTGAATGCAAGAATCTACAAGGCCAGCGCGGCCTTTGGCAGACTGTACAAGTATGTGTGGGACAGAAAAGGAATAAGCCTGCAAACAAAGCTGATATTCTTCAAAGCAGTCGTATTACCAACACTGCTATATGCTTGTGAAACCTGGACTGTTTATCAGCGACACGCTAGGAAATTAAACCACATCCACACAGTCTGCCTTAGGAAGCTGTTGAAGATTAAATGGCAAGACAAGATCCCAGACACTGAAATTCTAGAAAGAGCGTCCATGCCCAGTATCCACACTGTACTAATGAAGAATCAGATTAGCTGGGCTGGTCACTTGACTCGCATGCCAGATCACAGGCTCCCTAAACGACATTTTTTTAAGACAGGCTGCGCTGCCAGTGTGGCCATAGGAAACGCCTGAAATTTACCGTCTATATCTGCAGTGTTGTCTCTTGAATGAAATTCGTTGCCATTTTTAGTTCACTCAGTGGCGCATATAGTTCATTTTCCGCTGTTGTTTCTTTAGACTAGAAAGTTTGTCTAGTTATGTTGTGTTCTCAACAGTGTTAGAGTATGTCATCTGCTGTCTACGGTGCCAATCCAAATGTGCACATAGCTTATTCTTGAATGTTGTGCCCTTGTGGTTGCATAATTATGACTGATTCTTGAATGTCGTGTCCTTGTGTTTGCATGATTATGACTGATTCTTGAATGTTGTGTCCTTGTGGTTGCGTGATCGATGTCCTGTTATGATGCACAGAGTAATGATTAACGAATAATGAGGACTGTTAGGACCAAGAGTGTAACTAAAGCTCACACTCTAATCACGGTTGAAAGTGCAGATCGCCTTGTGCGAGAAGCACTCTTTCGGACGCATTCAGGAGAGAAAGGTCTCTCCTAAACAGAGCACTCGGAGCTGAGACCTTGGAAGCGGTTAGACTGGTTCCGTTGTGGGAAATGGCAAGTTATATTGCCGCCGATGAGTATATATAATTCATAGTTTTAGAACTGTGTTGTTTGCCCATCAAGAATGATGATGACCATTCATTTTATCCAGTAGGGTTGAAAGTATGGAGCCGTGAGTTCTAAGATGGCTGATAAGGCCTATTTTGGCTCGAAATATTCTTTGACAATGTGGGCAAAGAATGCTTGACGTTCCAGGAGGAGGTTCTCCTGCAATGGCCAATTCTGTTCAGCCGTTTCTTCACATCTCTTGCAGTCCTGGTTGCTTCACACGTGACTGCAACCTTGGGTAATAATGTACGCAACTCAGGAAACGCTTTAAAGACACTCTGAAGATCTCACTAAAAGCTTATGGAATTCATCATGACACGTGGGAGACTGCTGCCATGACAACTACAAGCGCGCCGTGAGATGACAACTACAAGCGCGCCGTGACAACTACAAGCGCGCCTGACATGACAACTGCAAGCGCGCGTGACATGACAACTACAAGCGCGCGTGACATGACAACTACAAGTGCGAAATTCGTTGCGTACATTATTACCCAAGGTTGCAGTCACGTGTGAAGTAACCAGGACTGCAAGAGATGTGAAGAAAAGGCTGGGCAGAAAAACCACTGCAGGAGATCCTCCTCCTGGAACGTCAAGCATTCTTAGCCCACATTGTCAAAGAACATTTCGAGCCAAAATAGGCCTTATCAGACATCTTAGAACTCATGGCTGTATACTTTCAACCGCACTCTATGAAATGAATGGTCATCATCATCCTTGATGGGCAAACAACACAGTTCTAAAACCATGAAATATATATACTCATCATCGCGCGATATAACTTGCCATTGCCCACAACGGAGCCAGTCTAACCGCTACCAAGTTCTCAGCTCCAAGTGCTCTGTTTAGGAGAGACCTTTCTCTCCTGAACGCGTCCGAAAGCGTGCTTCTCGCACAAGGCGATCTGCACTTTCAACCATGATTAGAGTGTGAGCTTTAGTCACACTCTTGGTCCTAACAGTCCTCATTATTCGTTAATCATTATTCTGTGCATCATAACAGGACAGCGATCACGCAACCACAAGGACACAACATTCAAGAATCAGTCATAATTATGCAACCACAAGGACACAACATTCAAGAATCAGCCATGATTATGCAACCACAAGGGCACAACATTCAAGAATCAGCCATGATTATGCAAACACAAGGACACAGCATTCAAGAATCAGCCATGATTATGCAACCACAAGGACACAACATTCAAGAATCAGCCATGATTATGCAACCACAAGGACACAACATTCAAGAATCAGCTATATGCACATTTGGATTGGCAGCGTAGACAGCAGATCACATAATCTAACACTGTTGCGAACACAACATATCTAGACAAAGTTTCTAGTCTAAAGAAACAACAGTGGAAAATGAACTGTATGCGCCACTGAGTGAACTAAAAATGGCAGCGAATGTCATTCAAGAGACAACACTGCAGATATAGACAGTAAATTTCAGGCGAACGAAAGAAGAAGAGAAAGAAGTCATCTGTCCACTGTATGTTGTGTAGATTGAATTATGTCTTTCGTGCTACTCCAGCAATCAATCGATCATTTTCTTCCTCGGAATCTAAGATGATAGATCTTCTCCGCTGTCACAACCTTGTCCGGATCTTACTGTCTCATCACGTGATGGCTACAGTGACGATTGTCCAGTCTTGGTGTGGGTGTCAAATATCCTTGTAAACTGTCCTATTGGCTGGTCTTGTTAACTGTGCGAGGAATGCAGATAGTTTCCCGTCCTCTACAGGATATTGCCACCAACGACTTCTGATAAATGAAATATCCAAACCTCATCATAACTCAAATATTTGCAGGCAGTTGTTCTGATGGCATGACAAGGTAGCGCAGTAGCTGTACGCTAACCTGGCGGCCCTGTGGTTATCTGTTCGAGTCCCTGACAGATATATTAATTCACATTTGCTTCCTGGTCGAGCCAGCTTGCAACAGGAACCAGAAGGTATTGGATTGACTACATTACCGATCGAGATGAGATGCTTGAGAAGAGTTTCCAACTTTGTTAGTTAGTTAGTTAGTTAGTTAGCTAGCTAGGTAGTTAGTTAGTTAGTTAGTTAGCTAGCTAGATAGTTAGTTAGTTAGCTAGCTAGCTAGTTAGTTAATTGGTTAATTAGTTAGTTAGTTAGTCAGTCAGTCAGTCAGTCACTGTTCCAACTTCATGGAAAAGGTTCATCCCCATAATGCTCCGTCCCTATGCCAGTGAATATCACACAAAATGTTCCTCACTGACTCATGTGAAAAGTTAAACAAACAGCAGTACTGACAAACCAACAGCACGCACAAGTAAGTACATGCATAAGGCCGCTGCCAGAATGCCTACACAACCGTCCGCCAGGAAAATTAGTTTATCGTCGATGGAAGCGGCAGTCATTAGAAAAGCATCAGCTTTACACACATTACTGCATAATGCCAACTTCTGTGACCGAGAAAGAAATGATGTCATTAGACAGACATTGGGATCAACACCTTGTGCCACATATATTAAAAGACAGAAGGTCAATGGTTTGGCCATCCCGTTAGATTGCAACACAATCAACTACCATCACTGGCCCTACATAAAATAAGATCTGATGCGAGAGCACGAGGAAGTAAGAGAAGAAAATGGATTGACGACATCAAAGACATTGTACACTCACAAGGAATGACACTATCCAATGCCACTCGGGCGTTGAAACCTAAGACACTTGGTTGCAAAAGTGGAAGATGATGGTGATGATGACCGATTGAATGATGGCTAATCTATAAAACATGGGGTCTGCCACCACATACTCAATATGCAACAACCGGTGCAAAAGTGTTCTTTACTTCTTTTTTTTAAAACGAAGTGATTATACGTAACGCGTTACGAATAACGCTTCGCAGTCGCGGCTGGTCACGTGACCTTTACTACAGTAATTACTTCCGGTTGAGTGTGTGGTGGACTGCTAGACCGACTGATGGGTGCAATAAATGTTTCTGGGCCCTCACTGTCGTCGGAGTGTACATCCATATTATTAATCTTAATATTATTAGCAGCGCGCTGTGCTCAGAAGGCCTATCCTTCGCAAGCGCGCTGTGAATAACGCTCAGTATTATTCAAAGCGCGCTGCGAATAACGCCTCCCTTTTTACAACTCTGAAATAGAAACCTGGGCAAATTTCTACCAATCAGAAATCAGGAAATTCCTCGCGTCCTCAATTCCCAAAGATAATCTATCGGGTGTCAATCCACGGGTTAAGAAGCTCGGCCAATGACAACATCTGCGCAGGAAGATGCATCTCCGCAAGATGGACAGCGTGAGCAGGCAATAAATTCCATGGAGCAAATTTTTGCTCGGTTAAAACCCGGATGTCGGTACATGCGGACGAAAAGAGATGCTAGGAAATCTGGCTTGATTCTCGCTTGATGCTTGTGAATGAGATGAGTTTAACCCAAAGACGGAGTGATAGAGAAAAAAGTTCATGCGTTTCTCTCTCTCTCTCTCTCTCTCTCTCTCTCTCTCTCTCTCTCTCTCTCTCTCTCTCTCTCTCTCTCTCCTCTCTCACTCTCTCTCTCTCCTCTCTCCTCTCCCTCCCGCTCCTCACTTTCTCTCATTTTATTTGTGTAATTGTTTTCCGCTATGAGTTTCTTGCGGTTCTGGTGCCCTCTGTTGTTTCTTGGTCATCAATATCTTCTTCTTTGCCTTCAATCATTATTTATTCTACTTTCTTCCTTTCATGCTCCTAAATCTCCCTGTTATTCTATCGTTCTTGAGTTCCTTCTGCCTATCTGACTTCACGTGGTCAGTTATATTTCTTTATTCTCTCTTTCTTGTTCTTTTCATACTTCATTTTTCTCTCTTTCCTGTAAAAATTCGCACATCTTTATTCCAGTTTGCCATTGCGTTTTGTTCTAGTTTGTAATGTAGTGTCTCTGTGTTCTAATTTGTAATGTGTTCTAGTTGGTAATATGTGCTAGTTTGTAATGTAGTGTCCCTATGTTCTAGATTGTAATGTAGTGTCTCTGTGTTCTAGTTTGTAATATTTTCTAGTTCATAATGTGTTGTTTCTATGTTCAAGGTTGTAATGTAGTGTCCCTATATTCTAGTTTGTAATATAGTGTCCCCGTGTTCTAGTCTGTGATGTGTTCTGGTTTGTAATGTAGTGTCTCTAAGTTCTAGTTTGTAATATAGTGTCTCTATTTTCTAGTTTGTAATGTAGCGTCTCTATATTCTAGCTTGTAATTCAGTGTCTCTAGTTCTAATTTGTAATGTAGTGTCTCTACGTTCTAATTTGTAATATAGTGTCTCTATTTTCTAATTTGTACTGTAGTATCTCTATGTTCTTTCTTGTAATGTAGAGACTCTATGTTCTATTTTGTAATGTAGTCTCTCTAAGTTGTAATTTGTAATGTAATGTTTAGTTTAGTTTAGTTTAGTCGATGGATCAACATCACGGCACACGAGTGTAACCCATAAGTGCTCCGTTCTACTCCCAACTTAAGCCTGAGTCAAGAGAATCTCAGCTCAGTTCACAAACTCTGTAGCACACGCGAGGATCCTGAAATACTTCGGGTAGATTTTTAACTCGAAATTTTGCCCGGGCACTGCCGTTAGGCTACTCTTTTTCGATTTCTAACTGCCAAGGGATTTTTTACGTGCGCAACAATACACACGGGCGTCCGATCTCACTACCCAGAGACCAGGGGTAATTTCTTTCTATGTGCTCACTGAACCGTAACACCCAGCACCGAGTATAACAACACACCCGAGAGTTTCTTATTTACTTACAGATCCGAACGGTGAGGTGAGTATGCAGTTTTTTTCTCTATTAACATTTTTTTCAATTAAACATTTTCTTCAACTAACATTCTTTTCAATAAATTTTTTTTTCAATTCTCATTTTCTCTTCATTGCTTCCATTTTTCCACGCTTTTGTTCTTCTCGTCCTGTCATCACCTTCTAATGTAGTCACAGGAGTTCTCCTTGACTGCATGTTGTGTTTGTGACTGTGTTTGTTTGCTGATGAAGGCTAATCGCCGCAACGTTCTGTATGTGTCTTAACTCTGTTATGTAAAGCTGCACTACTATATGTCATTTTATATTGTTTACACTTTCACAGCTTTACCGCAGTTCCACCACATTTTATTCATATTTTTCCATGTTTTCAACTGCAACTAATCGTACTATTTTCCTCTGTTAACCGTTATATGTTGCCATCGGGTGTTATATTTATTCACTGAACCATAGCCATTACCAGCTATCTTTTCTGTGTTTATTTAGATCCACCTCTTATCTTCCCACGTTCACCACCACTTCCATTTCATTCCTCCTCACCTACACATATACATTTGTGTCCTCTGATATTTTTTCCATTTTTCTTATCTATACCCACCTCTCATCCCCTGTTTTATATTTCATTCCCTACACCTCTCTGCCTTCCCACTTACCATTACATATACAGAGTGACTCTTTTTTCTCATTCTCTCCTTGTCCCGATATGGCTCCCACTTCCCCAACGTTCCATCAAGCTAGATCTCATATCACGTTCTGTTTCAGCCTATTACCCACTGATCTCAAACAAACTTGCACTGATCTCGGCATCTACATTCTTCAGAAGACTCGAGCCATCTGCCATGTTCACTTCTTAACAGCGTGTTTACGATCCCGTTTAGTGCCCCGCGGGTTCTCTTCGCGATTCCACCCGGCAGCAGGCAATCTTACCAGCCAGTCCGTGACACGTTTGGCACAGATAGACAGACAATGTTCCTTCAGTCGCATGCGGTGTATAGTGGCTAATTATGGGTACCAACTATCGAACTTCACGTCTCAAATTACAAAGCTTTCTTCGACACGCCTACGCGAGTTGACCACCCATAATTACTTTTTGTACTGTGTCATCCGTACTGTTATCAATACCTCCAACCATGCACTATACAAATCTCTATCTGTAGCTAAACACGCCAAATTGGCGGTTCTTCGTACCCGCTTGCCCCCTACTCCCCCTTCAACCCAGCCGATAATAGGCCCGACAATCGCGTAGTCTGCATTCCTCCTGACCTCCCTTTGTCAGACTTTGAGAGGGCGGTCTTGAACAAAGGCCTACGTTTCATTCAATTACGACCATCGTCCGACCGTTACACAGTGCTACAGGACGTACATCGGTTTCACCGCACTCTCCGACTGAAATACTTCTTTGGCACTAAAACCAACAGCGCCGCCACTTCGGCCCCCTCAACCTCAGCTGATGACTTTTCAGAATTTCCAAGAGCCAAGTCTTCGTGGACACCTAACCCTGGATCTTCAAAGGCATTAGACCTATTCATTGAGAAGACGCTTTTTGACATTCAGAAACTGCGACCAAGACCACTCAGACGTTCGAACCTCACTTCAGGTGAAAGGGTAGCGCTGACCCAGCTTCAACGTCGAGACGACATCATCATTAAACCCGCTGACAAGGGTGGAGCAGTCGTCGTTTGGCTGAAGGATCTTTACATTGCAGAAGGACACAAACAACTCAGCGATGGTCTTTCTACCAACCACGCCCTATAGATGACACGGTCGGCAATAACCACCAGGTCAAACTGGCCACTTCTGCGCTGATCCAACAAGGGCTTCTTCCCCCAGCAGCCAAGTCTTTAAATAAGCAAGACAGCTGCTTGGGTAGATCGATGTTTTGTATGCTGCCTAAAACACACAAACTGAACAATCCGGGCAGACCGATCGTATCAGCCTGTGCATGCCCTACTGAGCACATATCCGGGTTCCTAGACAGAATTTTTCAACCGCTAGTTGGTGACCTCCCATCATATTTGAAAGACACCAACCACGCGGTAGCGACGTTTGAATCTATTACATTCACGTCTGACAACCAGTATCATATCTTCACTCTTGATGTGACCTCACTGTACACTTCTATCCCGCACAATGATGGTCTCTCAGCTTTAAAGTTCTTCCTGGACAGGCGCCCCAACCCTACTATTGCCACGGATGCTATTCTGCGCCTGGCTGAACTGGTCCTGACTCTCAACTCATTTGAGTTTAACGGTCAGTACTTCAATCAGATCAGCGGGGTTGCAATGGGTACTAAAATGGGCCCTAGCTATGCATGCCTTTTTATGGGCCACCTTGAGTACCAGATATGGCAACTCTACAACGGTAGAGTCCCCGAACTATACAGGCGATACATCGATGATGGTGTTGGTGTCACCTGTATGCCACTGGCGGATCTCGAAACATTCATAGACTTCTTCTCCAACTTTCATCCTTCTATCAAACTCACTTCCCATATTTCCTTCGACGTCTGTCAACTTCTTAGACCTTACTGTTTCTATTGGGACCCATGGTCTCACCACGACGGTCTACTACAAACTGACTGACTCTCACGCCTTTCTACTCTACACCTCCTCTCACCCTCCGTCCTGTAAAGACGCAATTCCTTATTCTCAACTTCTGCGAGCTCGATGACTATGCCAAGATGATGAGGATTTCGCCACAGGGCTCAGGAAATGTTGGACTTCTTCAGGCTTCATGGCTATCCTGATCATGTCCTATCATCAGCCTTCCGTCGGGCTCTACCCATTAGCCGCGCAGAGGGTATCACCTCTTGTCACAGTGCTACATACAGGTTAGGCACGTGATCGTACAGGACACAAGTCTTCGCGTTGTTAGAAACATACTTTATTTGCCGAATCGTTCTATTTCATCACGCATGATGGAGACTCCCTTCTTGGTGTTGACATCTCTTCTCGCTGGCCCCCCAAGTGACGTGTGTGTTCTCCTAGATACCCTTCTTCATTCGTGCACACACGTTCACTATGGTTTTCCCCCTAGTCAAGGAATGCGCAGCATTCCTTAACTCTTTACTCCTAACCTAATTCCCTCACTGTTACAATGCCTCCCCTTCTTCAAAGAGAATTTTTCTTGAAAAAATCTCAACCCCAACTTTTAATTAGTTAACTTTACATCTCTATTCTACAATAACAACAATTCCATATATTTCCTAACTCAATTCTCCTATCTCCTCATAGCCAATTGCTAACCAGAGACAATAACATCGAAACTCTCTACAAAACTCGTTATAAAGTTCTCTAGAAAACTTTCTACAAAACTCTCCATAAAATTCCCCACAATACAAAAGTCTCCATAAGCGAACCGCTTTTAACTTTAAAATGTCCATCTAAATTATGATTGACAAAACTGAAGATATTCCCCTTATCCTTTATTTCCCCCTTATTCACATTCTCACACTCTCAGTATTCTAGGATAGACAGAAAAAAATAGCTAGATTAGATTTGGGTAGGTGCGCACCTGAAATTAATAAAAGTAAGGAAAAAGTAAGAAAGTAAGAAGTAATCACCTTTCTCTTCCCATACATTCTCAAAACTTTATCAAAAAATAAAGTTTCAAAATTTATCTTCAGTTTCCGTCAATAATAATTGTTATTATCAAAAAAAATATGTTAATCCAAAACTGCTAGCCTTTGTATTATTCAGATCATCAATTTCCCGTTTACCATTCCTTCAACAACAAAAAAACTTCCTAACTATTATTATACTGTTAAGTACAGTCTTCTTCTTCCAATATGCAGTTATTTAAATGCCAAAAATTCAACCTGGCATTCCCCCCATATTCTCCCATTAAACGCTGTTCAACCCAGCTCCTATTATAAACCTTGTATATACATTGCATACCCCACATGTAATAACAACATACCCCTCCATTACTACATATAGAGTCACTTCACTAACCACTACTTTAATTCATCTTCTAACTGAACTTCAAAGTAATAATCATTTTAAACACCCTTAGGGTAACTCAATCAACCCAAAACATCGTAAAAATAACCATCTAAGTTAACTTATTTTTCACATTTCATAAAACACAATTGAAGTCCCAACAATTGAGCAAAGCATTTCAATCCCCTCATCATATTTATCCCCCCACATTAATCAATGTACACATACAAATTTCAAGACCATATTCTGAGTACCCAATAATAATTTTCCGCTTTAGAAAAACTCCATCAAGTACCTTTGTAAACACAAAAATATCGTGTCCAACTTCTTCTTCTATCTGCCATCTGCAGAACCTTGTATCACTCTATTCATCTATCACTTCTCCATTTCTTTAATAACCTCAAATTTTTTTCTATAATTGCAATATCTACATCAATGTCGCTATCCTCTCGAGGAGAGCTATCTTCTTTCATATCAGCTTCTTCATCAGTTTCTGACTTTTCATCCATCTCTTGTTCCCATCTGTATATCCATTACTAGCAACCGCTAATCTCTTCCTTTCTACATCCAATCTAATTTTTCTGTCTTGCCGTCTCAACAAATTTTCAAATAGTGGCATCTCTTCCTCACTCGAAGAAATCGCTCTAAGTTTCCTTTGCCTCTTAATTTCTTTTTCTTTCTGTCTATCCAACTTTCTTTTTACTGCCTGTCTTGTATTCATAAATGGAGGTTCAATATTTTCCCGGTAACTGACTCTTCACTAATATAATCGTCATACACGTTATTTTCCTCTGTCATGACTGTTTTTGGTACCGTTTCTTCTTGTTCAGCTGTAGTAGATGCTGTTGTTACTTGTTTTCCATTCTCTATAGGTATTGGATATACCGATTGTCTGACAATCTGTCCACCCTGACAATATTTCTTCGGAACAATAATTATTATTATTATTCTCTGCATCCCTTTCTTCATTATCCCGCCTTAAGTGTTCTACATGTGAACGTGCAACATGCCCTGAAATTTGATTCTTAATAGTATACGACACTGGACCTTTTTTTTCTAAAATATAGTATCCCGGGACCCAATGAGCATCAAACTTAGAGTTTTTTTTTATGTTTTTTATAATATACCCTATCACCTACGTTAAACTCTTGTAAGTGTGCATTTTTATTTGCGTATTTCTTCTGTCTTTCTCTAGCCTTAATTATATTATTTCTTAAACGTACATGTGCTTTATGCATCTCTTGCAACCTTGTTTCTTGAAAATCTTCCCCCAGATATTTTCTCCTAGGTTTTAATAAATTATCAATTGGCAATATTGGTTCTCTTCCATGTACTAAGTAAAATGGTGAGAAACCTGTTCCTTCATTTTCGCGTGTACGTATCGCCGCTAATGCTATCCCCAAATAAAGATCCCAATCCATATCGTGTTCTTCTACATTTTTCGCTAGAATATTGTATAGTGTTCTGTGTTGTCTCTCATTTTTTAGCATTAGAAGTTGGTCTGTAATATGAAGTCCTAATGTGTTTTATATTCCAATCTTTTACCAATTTCTCAAACTTTTTATTTACAAACTCTTTTCCATTGTCTGTAAGTATTATTTGTGGACACCCAAACCTTGGTATAAATTCTTGTAAAAGCATATTTATAACTGAATCAGCACTCTTGTCTGGAATTGGATATACTTCTGGCCAAAGACTATATGAATCAACTATATGTAGTAGGTATACATTTCCCGATAATGTTTTTGGATGAGGACCTGAAATATCCAAACTTACTTTCTGCATTGGAAATTGAGGAATATCGGTATCTTGTAAAGGGCATTTTTTATCTTCATGTTTCTTAACCTCTCAGCTTTAAAGTTCTTCCTGGACAGGCGCCCCAACCCTACTATTGCCACGGATGCTATTCTGCGCCTGGCTGAACTGGTCCTGACTCTCAACTCATTTGAGTTTAACGGTCAGTACTTCAATCAGATCAGCGGGGTTGCAATGGGTACTAAATGGGCCCTAGCTATGCAGCCTTTTTATGGGCCACCTTGAGTACCAGATATGGCAACTCTGCAACGGTAGAGTCCCCGAACTATACAGGCGATACATCGATGATGGTGTTGTGTCACCTGTATGCACTGGCGGATCTCGAAACATTCATAGACTTCTTCTCCAACTTCATCCTTCTATCAAACTCACTTCCCATATTTCCTCGACTTCTGTCAACTTCTTAGACCTTACTGTTTCTATTGGGACCCATGGTCTCACCCGACGGTCTACTACAACTGACTGACTCTCACGGCCTTTCTACTCTACACCTCTCTCACCCTCCGTCCTGTAAAGACGCATTCCTTATTCTCAACTTCTGCGAGCTCGATGACTATTCCAAGATGATGAGGATTTCGCACGGGCTCAGGATGTTGGACTTCTTCAGGCTTGTCGGCTATCTGATCATTTCCTATCATCAGCCTTCCGTCGGGCTCTACCCATTAGCCGCGCAGAGGGTATCACCTCTTGTCACAGTGCTACATACAGGTTAGGCACGTGATCGTACAGGACACAAGTCTTCGCGTTGTTAGAAACATACTTTATTTGCCGAATCGTTCTATTTCAGCACACATGATGGAGACTCCCTTCTTGGTGTTGACATCTCTTCTCGCTGGCCCCCAAGTGACGTGTGTGTTTTCCTAGATACCCTTCTTCATTCGTGCACACACGTTCACTATGGTTTTCCCCCTAGTCAAGGAATGCGCAGCATTCCTTAACTCTTTACTCCTAACCTAATTCCCTCACTGTTACAATGCCTCCCCTTCTTCAAAGAGAATTTTTCCTTGAAAAAATCTCAACCCCAACTTTTAATTAGTTAACTTTACATCTCTATTCTACAATAACAACAATTCCATATATTTCCTAACTCAATTCTCCTATCTCCTCATAGCCAATTGCTAACCAGAGACAATAATATCGAAACTCTCTACAAAACTCGTTATAAAGTTCTCTAGAAAACTTTCTACAAAACTCTCCATAAAATTCCCCACAATACAAAAGTCTCCATAAGCGAACCGCTTTTAACTTTAAAATGTCCATCTAAATTATGATTGACAAAACTGAAGATATTCCCCTTATCCTTTATTTCCCCCTTATTCACATTCTCACACTCTCAGTATTCTCGGATAGACAGAAAAAAATAGCTAGATTAGATTTGGGTAGGTGCGCACCTGAAATTAATAAAAGTAAGGAAAAAGTAAGAAAGTAAGAAGTAATCACCTTTCTCTTCCCATACATTCTCAAAACTTTATCAAAAAATAAAGTTTCAAAATTTATCTTCAGTTTCCGTCAATAATAATTGTTATTATCAAAAAAAATATGTTAATCCAAAACTGCTAGCCTTTGTATTATTCAGATCATCAATTTCCCGTTTACCATTCCTTCAACAACAAAAAACTTCCTAACTATTATTATACTGTTAAGTACAGTCTTCTTCTTCCAATATGCAGTTATTTAAATGCCAAAATTCAACCTGGCATTCCCCCCATATTCTCCCATTAAACGCTGTTCAACCCAGCTCCTATTATAAACCTTGTATATACATTGCATACCCCACATGTAATAACAACATACCCCTCCATTACTACATATAGAGTCACTTCACTAACCACTACTTTAATTCATCTTCTAACTGAACTTCAAAGTAATAATCATTTTAAACACCCTTAAGGTAACTCAATCAACCCAAAACATCGTAAAAATAACCATCTAAGTTAACTTATTTTTTCACATTTCATAAAACACAATTGAAGTCCCAACAATTGAGCAAAGCATTTCAATCCCCTCATCATATTTATCCCCCCACATTAATCAATGTACACATACAAATTTCAAGACCATATTCTGAGTACCCAATAATAATTTTCCGCTTTAGAAAAACTCCATCAAGTACCTTTGTAAACACAAAAATATCGTGTCCAACTTCTTCTTCTATCTGCCATCTGCAGAACCTTGTATCACTCTATTCATCTATCACTTCTCCATTTCTTTAATAACCTCAAATTTTTTTCTATAATTGCAATATCTACATCAATGTCGCTATCCTCTCGAGGAGAGCTATCTTCTTTCATATCAGCTTCTTCATCAGTTTCTGACTTTTCATCCATCTCTTGTTCCCCATCTGTATATCCATTACTAGCAACCGCTAATCTCTTCCTTTCTACATCCAATCTAATTTTTCTGTCTTGCCGTCTCAACAAATTTTCAAATAGTGGCATCTCTTCCTCACTCGAAGAATTCGCTCTAAGTTTCCTTTGCCTCTTAATTTCTTTTTCTTTCTGTCTATCCAACTTTCTTTTTACTGCCTGTCTTGTATTCATAAATGGAGGTTCAATATTTTCGGTAACTGACTCTTCACTAATATAATCGTCATACACGTTATTTTCCTCTGTCATGACTGTTTTTGGTACCGTTTCTTCTTGTTCAGCTGTAGTAGATGCTGTTGTTACTTGTTTTCCATTCTCTATAGGTATTGGATATACCGATTGTCTGACAATCTGTCCACCTGACAATATTTCTTCGGAACAATAATTATTATTATTATTCTCTGCATCCCTTTCTTCATTATCCCGCCTTAAGTGTTCTACATGTGAACGTGCAACATGCCCTGAAATTTGATTCTTAATAGTATACGACACTGGACCTTTTTTTTCTAAAATATAGTATCCCGGGACCCAATGAGCATCAAACTTAGAGTTTTTTCTATGTTTTTTATAATATACCCTATCACCTACGTTAAACTCTTGTAAGTGTGCATTTTTATTTGCGTATTTCTTCTGTCTTTCTCTAGCCTTAATTATATTATTTCTTAAACGTACATGTGCTTTATGCATCTCTTGCAACCTTGTTTCTTGAAAATCTTCCCCCAGATATTTTCTCCTAGGTTTTAATAAATTATCAATTGGCAATATTGGTTCTCTTCCATGTACTAAGTAAAATGGTGAGAAACCTGTTCCTTCATTTTCGCGTGTACGTATCGCCGCTAATGCTATCCCCAAATAAAGATCCCAATCCATATCGTGTTCTTCTACATTTTTCGCTAGAATATTGTATAGTGTTCTGTGTTGTCTCTCATTTTTAGCTTTAGAAGTTGGTCTGTAATATGAAGTCCTAATGTGTTTTATATTCCAATCTTTTACCAATTTCTCAAACTTTTTATTTACAAACTCTTTCCCATTGTCTGTAAGTATTATTTGTGGACACCCAAACCTTGGTATAAATTCTTGTAAAAGCATATTTATAACTGAATCAGCACTCTTGTCTGGAATTGGATACACTTCTGGCCAAAGACTATATGAATCAACTATATGTAGTAGGTATACATTTCCCGATAATGTTTTTGGATGAGGACCTGAAATATCCAAACTTACTTTCTGCATTGGAAATTGAGGAATATCGGTATCTTGTAAAGGGCATTTAATTATCTTCATGTTTCTTAACCTACACTTTTCACATGCTTCAACATATTCATATACGCTTTTGAATAAATTCGGCCAATAATATTTACTGCTAATAGCCTTCACTAACTTATCTCGTCCAAAATGACCATTATTATCGTGGTATGCCTTTAAGATTTCTTGTTCTAAATGTTTCGGAATATATTTTCTTACTCCTTCACCTTTTTCACTGATATAATATAATTGATTATCTTCTTGTAACTCTACAAACTTTCTTTTAAAACTATTTTCCCCTGTTTCTTTCAATTTCTTTTTTATCTGTACTACCTTTGGATCTAATTCTTGTTCTGTTTTCATATCAAACTGTTCTAAATGTGGGTCTTCTGTTCTAGATTCCGACTCTTGCTCCGATGGTAAACTCTCAAATTCTTCCCTATTTATTATGGCAGAATCTAATATATTTACTTGCCAGTTTCGATCGTCTACCTCTGGTTCAACTTCATCTTCCGTGTTTCCTGATGACTGTGGGTACGGGATTCTAGACAAAAGATCGGCGCACGTATTATGTTTCCCTGACACATATTCAACCTTAGCATTGTACCCTTGTAAATTCAATGCCCAAGTTTGTATTTTCCTATTTTGTATTGGTGCTTCTAATATCGACTTTAATGGCATGTGGTCAGTTCTAATAATGAAATTGGCGTTATGTAAGTAATAATTTAATTTTTGCAGCGCGTAGTGTATAGCATATGCTTCCTTCTCAATAATCGGCCATTTGCGTTGAGTTCTGCTGAGTTTATGCGACAAGAAATAGATTGGTCTTTCATTTTTAACCCCTGGTATTCCAGATTCTTCTCCTTCATATGGTTGAACCAAACATGCTCCTATTGCATTGTCTGAAGCATCTGTGTATAGTATTAGCTGTTTATTCAGGTCTGGATGTGTTAATAATGGTACCACCGTTAAGCTATCTTTTAAAAGTTCAAACGCTTTTTGACACTCATCATCCCACTTAAATCTAGCGTATTTTCCCGTTAAATTCGTAATAGGTATTGCTATCCTTGAAAAGGCTGGTACAAACCGCCTATAATACGCACACGTTCCTATAAAAGCCCTCACTTCCTTAACGTTAGTGGGAGGAGGTAACTCTTTAATAACTTGTATCTTTTCCATGTCTGGTTTAATACCTTCCCTATTTATTATATAGCCTAAATATTTTGTTTCTGTCTTTAAAAACTGGCACTTACTAAGCTTTAATTTAACGTCATGCCTTCTTAATCTGTCAAATACTAGTCTAACATGTTTTAAATGATTCTCTACATCTCCTTTCGTAAAAATCAATACGTCATCAATATATGCTAAGGCAAAACTTTGCATACCGTCTAGTACTTCATTTATTAAGAACATATAGTGAGACGGTGCATTTTTCAGACCGAATGGCATACGTAAAAATTCGTACGAACCCATATGAGTACAAAAGGCACTTTTATTTTGCGCATCCTTCGACATCGGTATACACCAAAATCCTGACCTAGCGTCCTAGTGTTGTGAAATATGTAGAACCATTAAGCAGCCCCAAAATATCATCAATTACTGGCAGTGGGTACGCTACATTTTAGTAATTTTATTTAACGCCCTGTAGTCACAACAGAACCTGTTCGAACCATCAGACTTGGCCACAATTACCACCGGAGATGACCATTCTGATTTTGATCTTGTTATTATGCCTGCTTTCAACATATCTTCTATTGCCTTTTCTACGACTTCTCTATTTCTTAATGGAGTTCTGTATGGTTTTAAACTAATTGGTGGATGATCTCCCGTGTCTATTTCCATCGTAACTGTTTGTGTCTTACCCAATTCTAAATCATTTATCGCAAACACATCTTGATTTTGCTTTATAAGTTGTTCTAACACTTCCTTATTTTCTGGCGAAGTTTTTAATTGTGCTAACAATTCTTTTTCTCTTGTTACTTTGTCTAATGAATGTATTTGTGCTGTATTTCTTCTAGATGGATGGATCAATTCATCCATTCTTACGTTCCCTTTCCTTCTGTATCCGCGTCTATTATTACTTCTTTCATTAGAGGTTTCTGAATAACTTATTCCTGCCATATTTACTCTATCTGTTGCCAATATGTCACTAACGTTATGTTCTAGCTTAGCTATTACACATCCTCTGTATAATTTAATTTCTCTACCTGTGTTATTAATAACCATTACTGGAAATGTTAAACTTTTATCTAATTCTATTATTCCATCCGGAACTTCTAAACCTGGCTCATCAATTATTTCATTTTGCAATTCCGTGATTCTGGCTATGTTTCCTGCTACACAATACGGGTTTCTCTTCAGTCTTGCTTGTATCAAATTAACTGACTGTGGTTTTAAATTCATGGTCGTTTTGACTCTAACTAGTGTCGACACATGCATATCTTCTTCTAAATCTACGTAAACATCTTGGAATTTTAATTTATGCAAATCAAATAAAAGTCTCACCCCATTTTTCAATAAAAAATCTCGTCCCAATATCATATTTCTATTTAAATCTTTAACCACATGGAACATATGCCTAACATTTATCCCTCCTAATTTCAAATTTATCATCGTTTGTCCTAACACTTCTAATTTTTGTCCCGTTACCGAATGAAGATTCTCCTGAATTCTAAATATTTTACAATTTTTTAACATTCGATATAAAAATGCTTCTTTAATCACGCTAACTTGTGCTCCCGAATCAACTAATGTTCTAACTTTATATTTTCCTATCTGTACTATACATGAGCTAGGATCTACCATATTTAATGACAATTGTTTTACCTCGGCTTGTTTTTTATTTCTCAACGTTCTATTATACTCATCCTTTGGGTTTTTAATATATTGATGCCCTTTTTGGATCTTACTATCTTCCCTCCTACTGCCGATCCTATTCAGTAAGCGGGATGCCAATTTCCCTGATTTCCTGACCTTCTAAAATTTCTCTGTATTTCTCCAGAATTCCAATTTGCTGGTCTGCCATTTGCCATTCTATTCTGTATACTCGTCTGAACACCTCTACTATTTTGCGTATTCGATGGGCCACTTCTGTTACCACAAAAGCGAAAAATGTGCCCACGTTGGTGACATCCCCAACAAACCACATTCGAGTTATTTGTGTTACCTTCCATGTTTCTTACAGTATTTCTCACTTGTCCTCTTCTATCTTGATTATATACATTCTCGTTTCTTTGCACCATCTGTATTTCTCCTCGTCTTCCTCTCCATCCATGTCTATACTGTCCTATTTCCATAGGTTCTTCAATTCTATCTTCCGAACTACTACCTAACTCTCGTCCTACCCTTAACCTAAACCTCCTCCTCAAGCTTTCCTCTTGTATAGCGATATCTACCGCTTGTGACAATCTTGCAGGATTCTCTCTTAATAATTTAAATTTCAATCCATCTGACCTAATCCCATCAACAAAAATCCCTACTAACATCCGTTCCACTTCTTCTGCTCGTACATTCTGTCCTAAAAATGACTCTTCAGCTAAATTGATTAACCTGTCACTGTATAACTGAACACTTTCTGTGCTGTTTTGTCTAGTCTGTCGCAATACTGAGAATGCGTGTTGTGGATCAGTAATTTCAGCATATTTTCTTGCGAGATCATCTTTAAATTCTTCCCAGGTTTCACCTCCTGCTGCCTCTAACTTTCTTCTTATATGGTCAGAAACTGGACTTGTACTTGTTCTGTATGCCAAGTTCTTTTTCTCTCCATCTGTAGCGTTTACTAAATATGCATGTTTTTCAATAGAAATAATCCATTTCTTAAACTGATTTGCTTGACCACTAAATCTTTCAACATCAGTGCTTATATTTTGTTGTCTTAACACTGCATCCAACCTTGATATTGCCCCGCCAACGCCAGTCAGTACCTGTGAAAAATCTTGGGATTCCATCCTAAAATTTATAATTATCAAGCAATATACAAATATTTCAAACAATATTAATTTCAAACCCAGCAACAATACATAATCTGTTAATTACTCTAATATTATCTAATTATCTTAACTAAAGCCTCCAATCGAAGATCCTGACGAAGAAATATTCGTGTTTCAACCTTGAATTCTGACAAAAGAATTTAAATGACCTCCTGATTCAGAATTACCTACACCACATAAAAAAGGACTCTAATCAAGCTCGTTAAAATGAGCAGAACAACGAAGAGCCTCTGGGTTTCTTTCCTTCATAATTTAATCGAAGTTGAAGTCAGATCTTTCCAATTATTTCCTGACGTTGATTATGCTCGATATCAGGCTCGCAACAAGACTGTTTGATTACCTGCTCGATTACTGTAGATTCCCTTCAAGTAAGGTCACCTTCACGCAAGCGACAATTGCTCACGACTTCAGCAAAAAAAAACTCACTTTCCAGCAGCAATCTGTGATTTTCATATATATATTTCAGCGCAAACGTAATCCAGTCAACAACAATTGGACTTAAAGCTGACGCTATCCAGTCTCTTATTTTCATGTGGGACTCTCGCCATAATCAGTTTAAATTACTTTATCCAAACCCCGAGTTGAGACAAGTTTCATTTATGCCTTCCTTTAATTGAAGTGACTGTAGAGAGTATTGCAGACCTTGATTTCATAATTATGGAATTTGCACCATAACCTTGACTTCACCTTCAACAGTCCCACGGGTTAAAACTCATAATTTGTACTGATTTTTGATGCAGAACAGCATTACTTGATCTCAATATACCATTTTGCGTTGGTCAATTCTCCAGTTAATTTCATAATTATGTAATAACATCAGTCTTTCAAAAAAAAATAAGTATCAATCAAACCTTTTTTTAGCGCTGTCCTTGAAAATGGATCTCCTTCTTAACCAGGAATCCAGTGAGAACCCAGAACAGCTACCAACAGTCGGCTTTCATCTGTTGCGTTTCTCAATATTTACTTCTCCAGACACGCCAGACATAACCATCTTCTATGGCGGTACTTTCTCTCTCCGCGACCTCCCATGTTTCATAAATTCACGGCACCAAATCAACCTGTGTCACAGTGCTACATACAGGTTAGGCACGTGATCGTACAGGACACAAGTCTTCGCGTTGTTAGAAACATACTTTATTTGCCGAATCGTTCTATTTCATCACGCATGATGGAGACTCCCTTCTTGGTGTTGACATCTCTTCTCGCTGGCCCCCCAAGTGACGTGTGTGTTCTCCTAGATACCCTTCTTCATTCGTGCACACACGTTCACTATGGTTTTCCCCCTAGTCAAGGAATGCGCAGCATTCCTTAACTCTTTACTCCTAACCTAATTCCCTCACTGTTACACTCTGCACCTAAACCAAAAAACATTCGACCGGTTCTTTCTCTTACCTACCATCCGCACAATATTTCAGTCAAAAACATCCTGTTTCGACATCTATCTATCCTTCAAGCTGACACTACTACCAGCGCGATATTTTCAGAGAAACCACTAGTGGCCTACAGACGTGATCGCAACCTCAGGGATGTACTCGTCCACAATAGAGTACAGGGATTTCCACCTCCACCATCACAATTAGGAACTAAGGCTTGCCTGAGATCTCGTTGCAAGACCTGCCCGTATGTGATCCACACCCCAGTAGTGCGATTCCCTAAAGGCAATTTACGCATCACAGAAGAATTTTCCTGCACCAGTCGCAACATCATTTACGCCATAATATGCAAACGGTGTGATATGAAGTACATTGGGAGACGGGCCTCATGCTAGCCGACAGATTCCGCCAAAATCTGATGGACGTCAACACCAACGCCCCCAAGCCTGTCTCCACCCACTTCAACAGCGCCAACCATCAAGGTGCTTCCGATGTCAATGTCACTGTCATCCAGTCCTGCTCCTCTGGTCCGCAAAATCGCAAGAATACAGAAAACCGGCTCATATTCACTATGGGGTGCCTAACACCACACGGCCTCAACACCCAACATAGTTTCATCTAATCGTAGTCATTTCCCCTCTCCCACTCTGTTGCTTCCACACCCTCCTAGATATCACCCTCTTCCGGTCTCCAACTAGTCCTTATCTCCACTAATATTATCCTCTACCCTGTCTCCCTCGGCCCGGATCCGAGTGACCGAACCATTAGTTACCTGGGCATTTCACATTACCACTATCGACACTCCTGTCGTACGCAAGTCAGCGCGCACCAGTAATGTTATCACTACTCCCCCCGGACCAATAATCCCCCACTAGTTAGCAACTACACTGTATATGCGATCGGGAATGCGTGCACATAGATACTAGTTCAGATGTGTATGTGTGTATGTACACAGATATATATATATGTCTTTCTCGCTCTCTCTCTCTCCCTTTCTCAATAATCTTACACCAACCCTCTCTCTCTGCCCATCTCTCTCTATCTCTCTCCCTCTCTCGCTCTCTCAACAACCTTGCCTCTCTGTGCCTACCTATGTCAAGTGTGGCGGGTAGTAGGCTCTTTTCTAATCTCTCTCTCTCTCTCTCTCTCTCTCTCTCTCTCTCTCTCTCTCTCTCTCTCTCTCTCTCTCTCTCTCTCTCTCTCAACAATCGGACTTCTCTGTGCCCACCTATGCCATGTGTGGCGTGTCGTAGGCTCTTTTCCAATCTCTCTCTCTCTCTCTTCCAATTTCTCTCTCTCTCTCTCTCTCTCTCTCTCTTCCATCGTGCTTCTCGGTGTCTACCTATTCCAACTATATTGCTGGTGGTCTGATGTTACACAGCCCCAATAACACAACCACTGGGGGGGGGGGGGGTTGATCCTCACATACGTTGTATAAAAATCAACCTTACTGACCCTATTTCATAGGGTACAGTATGAGTGAAGCCTCGTATGTGTAGACCGATCGACCCCACATACATCAGGTGGCGTGTCGTAGGCACTTCTCCAATCTCTCTCTCTCTTTTCCTCTCTCTCTCTCTCTCTCTCTCTCTCTCTCTCTCTCTCTCTCTCTCTCTCTCTCTCTCTCTCTCTCTCTCTTCCATCTCGCTTCTCTGTGCCTACATATTCCTACTATATTGCCGGTGGTCTGATTTCAACACAACAACTGGGTGAATTGATCCTCAAATACGTTGTATAACAATCAGCCTTACTGCCTCTATTTCATAGAGAACAGTAGGAGTGAAGCCTCGTATTTGTAGACCTATCCACTCCGCATTCCTCATGCGGTAGGTCGCATGCAGTTTTCCAACCCCTCTCTCTCTCTCTCTCTCTTTCTCTTTCTCTCTCTCCCTCTCTCTCTTTCTCTCTCTCTCTCTCTCTCCTTACATCTTGCTTCTCTGTGCATACCTACTTCACGTGTATTACCAGTGGTTGGATCTTACACAGCCCCAACAACTCAAGCACTGTGCGAGAGGCTCCTGAAGGGTACTGTGTAACAATCAACCATACTGATGATTTCATAGGGTACAGTATGAGTGAAACGTCGTACGTGTAGACCGACGCGCTCCGCATGCCTCATGTGGGATGTCACAGGCACCTTTCCTCTCTCTCTGTCTCCCTCTGTCTGTCTCTCTCTCTCGCTCTCCCCCTCTCTCGCGCTCTCTCTCTCTCCCTCTTCCTGCATATACTTTGCACATGTCCACATACACTAGCATTTTGTCTGTTGAGGTGTGTCTATGTATATACGCGTGTTCACGCATATCAGTCCACCCAGACCTTAAGACTCGCCCCTATAACAACACAATGGGGTTTTAGTTAGTACCATCTTCAATTTTAAACGCCTCCTACCCCGCCCCCTTCTTTCTATGTGCTCACTGAACCGTAACACCCAGCACCGAGTATAACAACACACCCGAGAGTTTCTTATTTACTTACAGTTTTTTTCTCTATTAACATTTTTTCAATTAAACATTTTCTTCAACTAACATTCTTTTCAATTAATTTTTTTTTTCAATTCTCATTTTCTCTTCATTGCTTCCATTTTTCCACGCTTTTGTTCTTCTCGTCCTATCATCACCATCTAATGTAGTCACAGGAGTTCTCCTTGACTGTATGTTGTGTTTGTGATTGTGTTTGTTTGCTGATGAAGGCTAATCGCCGCAACGTTCTGTATGTGTCTTAACTCTGTTATGTAAAGCTGCACTGCTATATGTCATTTTATATTGTTTACACTTTCACAGCTTTACCGCAGTTCCACCAAATTTTATTCATATTTTTCCATGCAGATAGAAGGACGATATATTGTCATATTATGGTAACCGTGTTATTTGTTTCGTTTTGCGATATCTTCCACATCTTTAATGTTCGGTGAATGGAAATTGACATTTTAATACTTGTTTATTTGATTGAGTATCATGTTTGCCTTAAAAAGCTACATTTTTGTTTGGCACTGAATCAATTTAATATATTGTTTGGATAATTTGACATATATTTTAAGGGATGAATTAACATAACTTGTGTATAATTTACGGTATATTTTAAAGAATTATTGACCTAAATTTATGTATAGTCTGGCGTCTATTGTTGGTGTCAGGGTTTAGTCAGATATGTCTGAGCTTTCCGTAGACAGTACAAACTGCTTTCTGTCAGCGCCGAATGATGGGCAGCGCTCACCAATCCCGACACCCCATATTGTGCCAACGGCTTCGGGAGGAGAAGTGCAATTGAGAGGGTGCTAGCCTTATCCTGGTGCGAGGAAATGCAACCTAAAGACAAAATGTCATGGCAGGGCAGACCAGGACCTAAACATTGGTTGGCGGCTGGTCTAGGATTGAAGCTCCGACAGGCGGACAGTTAGGGCATTGCTTTGCTGATCCGGCAGCTTCTGCAGCTTGTATTGTTCCAGATGTAGAGGATTTACCATTCCTCTGGAGTGAACTAGGCAGGCCGAGAGAGGGATCATACTGCATGGGCAACACATGATCTCTATATTTTAGCCCAGGCTTTGTGCTATGGAGAGGCAATAACTCCATCCCTGGTCTTAACCGGTCTCGGAATCAAAGCGAGCGGTAGTAGTTGTTGGTTATAAGTCCTTGTCAATTAGCATAGACATGGGGTGCCACGGGTTGCCTCTGACTGTGGGAGACACCTACAGTTGTCACTGATCAGGTACCATCAATCTTTATTGACAAGGCCGAACTGGAGATATTAGACTATTTTACATATATAGGATCAGAGGTAAATAGCAAATTAACCCTAGATCAGGAAATCAACATCCGGATTGGTAAGGCAGCAACAACAATGAACATGTTAACAAAAAGAGTCTGGGAGAACAGGAAGCTTACTGCCAAAACAAAAGTCCTTGTCTATCAAGCCTGTGTCCTTAGAACTCTTCTTTATACAGTGAAACCTGGACAACTTACTCACACCAAGAGAAACATTTAAACAGCTTTCATATGCGGTGTCTGCGAAGAATACTTGGTATTAAGTGGCAAGACAAAATCACAGATACTGAAGTATTGAAAAGATCAGGTTGTGTGACGGTTTGTTCCATGATCAGTCTTCGTAGACTTAGATGGATAGGACATATTAGGAGGATGGATGATGGTAGAATACCAAAAGGACATCTTTTTTTGGTGAATTACAGATGGGTAAGAGATCTCAGGGTCGGCCTCTACTACGATACAAAGATGTGTGTAAGCGGGACATGATTGATACAGCCATTGATAATGCACAGTGGGAGCAAGTCGCCGCTGAACGTGTTGCATGGAGGGCAACTATCAGAAATGGAATAAAGACAAAGGAGAAAATGATTGCAGATAAGTCACACACCGAGCGCGCGAGACGTAAGATGGTGCATGATGGGGGAAATTATCATGTGTTCACATGCATCCACTGTGGACGAACATTTACAGCGTGAATTTGCCTTATCAGTCACATTCGCCACCGCTATGGGTCGTAGTTATTAAGCCTTTTTGAAGCACAATGTAACAAACTATCGTCTGTCAAGACAGCAAGGTGCCAATGAGGCGTCTGTTGTAAGGTTTTAGTGAATATAATTTGTGTATACGTGGACATATTTTAAGGGATAATGATACGATTTGTATATAGTTTAAGGTATATATTAAGGACTTATTGACAAAACTTCATTTTTACAAAGTCAGTTGCATATCCTTTACAGGACGTGTCAGTTAACCCCAGCATGTTTTGGCTATTTTTGATTTCTTGCCAAGTTTACGTTCAGTAATTTACCATTGCTCTCTGAACTATCGGCACGTATACCATTATATGAAAACCAACGCACAGCGGTCTGCTGCCACATTGCCCGCAGCCCGTGTTTCGAACTTGGTATGTGGGTTTACAAATTGCGTCTGTAACGCCTTCGCCACGGAGCGGGAAAGTATGTATAGTCTGACATATATTTTAAGGTTTTAACGAATATAACCTATGTATAGTTTGAAGTATATTTTAGGGAGTGATACTATAATTTGTGTGTGTCAGGGCATTAATTAATATAGTCTGTGTATAGTTTGACGTATATTTTAAGGTATTCATGACTATACTTAAATGTATAGTGTTAGGTATATTTTCAGAGAATAAGGATGTAATGTGTGTATAGCTTACGTATATTTTATGGGATTAATGAATATAATGTGTGTACAGTTTAACATATTTTAAAGGAATTAATTAATTTGTGCATAGTTTAACGCATATTTTAGGAAGTTATTAATCTATGCATATTTTAACGGATATTTTAAGGAATTGATTAATGTGTGTGTATAGATTAACGTATTTTAACGTATATTTAAACGTAGTTTAACTTCCACACAGTCTGCCTTAGGAAGCTACTGAAGATGAAATGGAGGGACAAGATCCCAGACACTGAAGTCCTAGAAATAGCGTCCATGCCCAGTATCCACACTCTACTGATGAAGAGTCAGATTCGCTGGGCTGGTCACTTGACTCGCATGCCAGATCATAGGCTCCCTAAACGAATTTCTTACGGAGAGTTGCGTTGTGGTAAACGCTCCCAAGGCGGCCAGAGGAAACGCTTTAAAGACAATCTGAAAATCTCACTGAATGCTTTCGGAATTCATCATGACACCTGGGAGACTGCAGCCAGAGACCGAAATTCGTGTCGTGTATCATTACGCAAGGGTGCAGTCACTTGTGAGGCAACCAGGACTGCAAGAGCTGTGAAGACAAGACGGAACAGAAAAACCACTGCAATAGATCCCCCTCCAGAAACGTCAAGCATTCTTTGCTCACATTGTCAAAGAACATATCGAGCCAAAATAGGCCTTATCAGCCATCTTAGAACTCACGGCTCCATACTTTCAACCCCACTGGATGAAATGAATGGTCATCATCATTCTTGATGGACAAACAACAACAACATAGTTTAACGTATATTTTAAGGAATTAATTAATTTGAGTATAGTTTAATGTATATTTTCCGAGATTAATGAGTATGTTGTGTCAATAGTTTAAGGTATAATTTAATTCGTTAATAAATATAATTTGTAAATCCATCCACCATGTGCCATGCGGTAAGAGTGGGCGGTCATGTTCTGCCATCTCACTCGATCACCAGAGTCGTAGATCAGCTCTGTGTTCCTGTCTCGACCATGCCACGTGGCCAATCCATCCAGGTATTTGCATCTAGGTCTTCCCCTTGGTCTCTTCCCTTCGTTCTTGCCAGTTGTCACCAAGTTCTCCAAATCATTTCTTCTCATAACATGCCCTAAAAATTTTGACTGTCTAAGTCTAA
>JACEFZ010018709.1:65000-72863 GCA_014155875.1 Cepaea nemoralis | reverse complement strand
GAACAAAGTTTAGGTAACGCCGCTTACGGCAAAATCGTTAACCAATAAAGCCAAACATACCGACGTCTCCTACTGCCAGGGAAAAGACACTACCAAGCTAATCAATAACCCCAGGTTCAAAAGCATGACTGGTATTACAGACGATCTTTTCGAAGTAGAAACCCTAAAAAAGAAAACAGTCTGGGATCTACCTCTACAGATTGGTTTTTTCGTTTACCAGTATGCCAAGTTGCGCATGCTAGCTTTCTATTACGACTTTCTCGACAAATTTATCTCTAAAGAAGACTACCAACTCACTGAAATGGACACTGACTCTCTCTATTTGGCCCTTAGCGCCGACTCACTCTCTGAAGTAGTTAGACCACCCCTACGACAAGAATATGACAGAGTCTATAATCAGTGGTTCCCGTCTGAAACCTGCCCTGTTCATAGAATTACCCCTAGTACTGATACCTGTAAGGATTGCCAGACTATCAAAGCCTATGAAAAGAGAACCCCCGGGCTTTTCAAACTAGAGTACGAAGGGAAGGGGATGGTCTCATTGTGTAGTAAGACGTATATTTGTGTCGGTGATTATGATAAAATCAGTACCAAAGGTTTGACCAAAAACCACAACACCCATTTAGACAAGGACATATTTTTGGAAGTATTAAACACCCAAACACCGAGTGGGGGAACCAATATAGGCTTCAAAACACAAGACTCTTCTGTATATACATACACACAACATCGTAATTCACTGTCATATCTCTATATAAAAAGAAAGGTTGACAGTGATAATATCTCGACTATGCCATTACTTATTTAATATGTATTGTTTGTCTATATATGATTTAATAAAATTATTATATACCTTACTTGAGTCGTTTGTTTTCTTTATTGATGTTTCATGTCGTATTTTTTATGTCGTACCTACAATTACTTGACCACGCCCACTCTGACCACCACCTCTGATGAGTCACTTCGCCACGCCTACTTTTTGGGGGAAAAAGAGTTATAGCCCTTTGTGGATCAGGATCGATAAATGGTTGATTTATATAAGATCCACAAAAGCACTGGCTTTAGCCCCACTTACACTACTGGTGGCTTAGCTGTGGTAAAGTTCTGTTTCGTTTTTACAAGCTACGAAACGAAATATATGTTTTCCTCACTGAAAAGGATAGAGCTGATCCAAAGCTGTCAGATCCTACAGGCTGTCAAAGTCGTCAATTTTGATCGACATTCCATCCCACATGAATGAACTGAACTTGAAACTTCAGGAAGAGAATAACCTCGTCTATTATCTCTACAGCAGTGGTTCTCAACCTTTTTTGGCCCATTCCCCCCTTCACCATATTTTCAGAACGCCATTCCCCCCCCCCCCTTCCTATCAAAAATGTGGCCCGTTCCCCCCTTCACCGTATTTTCAGAACGTCATTCCCCCCCCTTTCATATTTCCTATCTAAAAATCCCCTCACCCCTACACAGTATACGTAAAAGTGGAAGGCAAATGTAATAGCATATACTAAAACAAGTCTAGACATCCACATAAAACATGATTTGTGGGTCTACTTACTTTATAAAATGAATTTTAGAAGGACGAGACATACATAACTGTAAAGTATGAAGGGAAAAACTATGTCAAGTAATCGGTTCTTGTATTAACACGATCTTGAAATGGTCTTCATTCCCCCCCCCCCCTGGAAACCCTGAAATTCCCCCCTGGGGGGGGGGGGGAATTCCCCACCGGTTGAGAACCACTGCTCTACAGAATTATCATAGGATTTCGGAGAAAGTTGTCATTGTGTGAAGCACAAGTGGAAGAAGAAAACTGTTCTCATTTTCACTGTTTTAAAGAGTTTTTTTTTGGGGGGGGGGGGGGTATTTGTGACTTGAAGATTTATTTTTTTACAGAGATTTTCAGATTTTGACAGAATGAGAGTGACATTCTTCTGTTCCAGAATCGGTTTGATTGTAACCTTGATGATGTGCCAGATGAACTACAGTTGGAGCTCATTGATACACAAGCAAATGACTTGTTGAAACAAGCACAGAGAAGGAAAACTTGTTTAATTTTACCGCTGCTTACCTGATGTTGAGTTTCTGAAACTGAAGAAATTTGCCGATGGTATGGTATCAGTGTTTGGAACAACTTATGCCTGTGAGCTAACATTTTCAAAAATGAAGTATGTGAAGTCAACACATCGAACGAGATTGACTAATGAACATTTGAAAGTAATTCTCATTGATCTGATGCAGAAATTCCAAACCAAACATTGATGATATCTTGAAAGCCAAACGTCAGTTTCACGAATCTCAGTAACCTTTTTTGCTGCTTAGTTTGTGAGATTCGGATATGTGCACACTAGGTCTGATGTAACCATCTGTTTGCTAACGCCTTCTTTGATAACTTTTTTTAGCAAGTAAATATGTTGCTTATCTTTATTTTTTGTGCACTGTATGCCACTCACCCATGATTAACATGGAATGCTAAACTTAATTTTTCGTCTTTTTTCGCAGAGCTTTCGTTCTGGCTTGCAAGTATTGTACAAAATGATTATACGGCCCGAGCTCGTCATTTTGTCAGTTATACGGTCCACTGTGAAAAACGTTTTGTGACCCCTGCTCTAGTGGTCTGTGGTGAAGAGAATACAAACGCAATTCGCAATATAGCATACGTGTTCGAAATATAGCTGCGGGCGATTTGGAAACGTACCGCTTTGTGCTGGTTTTCATACAATGATATTAGTTCCTATCGTTCAGAAAACTACCGAACACAAACTTGCCAAGAAATCACAAACACCTACAAAAATGCTGGGGATGGCTGCGTCGTCCTATAAAGGAGATGCAGGTAACTTTGTCCTCTTGCTATGTGTCTTTTATAATATATACTACTGTCACACGTTTTCTTGATGATAATATCAATGTTCTTGATGTTCTTTGCTTGTTATAGTCGTGTGATGGTCGTTGTCTAGGTAACGATGTTCATGGTGTGTCAATTGAGATATCGAACTGTCTCTTAAACCAACTCACCCCCGAAGTGCACTTTCAAAAGTCATGAAACAAGATTCCGTTGGCGCACATAATCATTTATTCCAGAAATAAGACGAACAGACGGAACATATATATATATCCAGAAACAATGTACATCCATAGAATATAAATATCCTCCTCACAATTTAACCAGCACACATCAATGCCTTCTCACGGCCTGCTCTTATCTCAATCACAAGACAGGTAATCCAGCTACTATGCACGGCTGGATCTTCTACAATACAACCCACACATTGGGTTGGAGCCACTGCTCAACTATAGAACCCACTCTGGTTCAGGCCTGTCTTCACAACTCGGAGCATAACACCACCCCGTTGTACGTGGACTACCGATTCCTTCGGTATCTCAAACTCAACTCCCCTCAGCTCGGAGTCCAAACATCAACTGCCCCCCAGTCAGTCTCTTCTCTCACTCAGCCCACTGATCAGTTCGGCATCTCCCCATCAACCCCCTGAAGTCCCTTGACTTCACACAACACACCACTGTCTTTCGACCCATCCCCCCTGGGGCCACACTCACCCTTCCCATTATTTCTCAGTACTGGCTGTTTTCCTCGTAGCCAGGTCCCTCACCTTACTGTCTCCCACTCTCATCTCCATTCTTCCTCATGCCCGGTCACTCACCTCAATGTCAGTGACCCAGGCTTATGTCATCACCCCCCTCTTAAAAGAAAACTTCGTTTTCAAATATTGGGAGACTAAAACTTACTAAACATGTGCCCCAGACATATAGCCTGGGTAGCCCTAAGTATGGCTCCACCTCACTTCAGCTACCACCCTAAATAATACATCAAATGCTTATAGTACATTCCCATATTCCCCACACATAAATACAAACAACTTTCTATCTTGTGTACCAATGCATGAACTAATACATCACATAATAATAATAATACATCATAGAAAAGCATTATACTTATGTACCCATAGGTCTCTTACTACTTCACGACCCCACAATACTATTTGTGTACCGACCCTATATCAGGTGGTTCTGTTCTTGCATCAACCCACCTCTGATTCCTGTCGAGGCTGTGTCTATCTTTCATGTACCCATGACTCATGGTACCTCTACAATTACAACATCTGTTTGCTATCCCTAGCCCTGGGTCAGTAATGTCGCGAAAACTCTTTTGACCTGACTCAACTTTCCTATCTGCATATTGCACCGTTACACTTGAGTCTCTGTTTAGTCTGAACTCGTTATTCCATCTTGGCCCATATATCTAGCACCTTGCTTTCTGCTGCATACGCCTTATGCCTATGTGCCCTGCACATGCACTATCCTGAGCTGTTCTAGTATATCGGTCTCTATGTGCTAAAGGTACTGCTCCTTGCCCACGTGCAGTTCTGCTATCTGAAAACCTGCGAGTGAGAACATTGTTCTTCCTCTCGAAGCACCATCTAACTTTCTTTGACTGCCTATGTTCTACTCTACCAACATTGTTTCCTCGGAAACCATTATCTTGAAGTTCTTGCTGCTCACCTTTCTGTGCTGAATCCACACTTTTCGCCCTTGGTCTAATGACTGGATTCTGGTCCTGTTTAATGTACGCTGCACAGACTATTTCCTCACTCATTAGTTTCCCAATAGATACGTTAGGATGTGCAGTCATGTAGTTTTGCCCTAACTGAGACATTGTGTCTATGTCCTTTGGCTTCCGCTCCTCAAAGAAAGCTACTAAGTTAGAATTGCATGCAGATACCACCTTGTCTCTTAACATTAAATCTACTAATTTATTAAAATCTTTCCCTACCTCTGCAAGCTCCATCCATTTGTTAAATGTATTCTTTACTGTGTTAACAAAATCTGTGAAATCTTGATTTGTCTCTGGCCCTAACTGTCTAAACTTTGTTCTATATCCATGCTCAGTTAGTTGGAACTTTGTCAGCAAACGTTGACGTAAGATAGTGTAGTTGTTCCTTTCTTCTACAGGTAAATTAAACATTGTTTCTAGGGCCTTACCCGTTAAATACTCGCCCAGTCTAATTGCATACTCGCTTTCTGGGATGCCTAATACCTTCACTGATGCTTCGAATCTCGAAAGATAGGCCTCAAGGCAATCCCGGTCCGTAAAATATGGCAGTTTTAATCTCTGTGACGACTGCGACGGTTTTCTACTTTCCTCACTTTGACCCTTCGATGCAAATTCTAACTTTTTAATAGCAATTTCCGCTTCCATCTTAATCTTCTCTTTCTCAATTTCCATTCTCATGTGTGTCTCTCTCTCTTCCTGTAGACGCTTGGCTTCCATTTCAGCCTGTCTTTGTTCTCTTTCGGCTTGTCTCTGGTCTCTTTCAATCTGTTGTTGTTCTTTTGCTTCTGCATACTCCTGTAACTCTTTACCTTTCAGGCCTATTCTTTCACCTGCTTCAATATAATCCATTAAAGTAGGCACCTTGTACTTGTGGACACGTTGCTGTGAATCAGCCAACTATAAATGTCCAGACTCTGCTGTTAGTCTTTGTGTCACTTCCCTAAGTACACCCGCACTCCCTGTATACGTAAATCCGTAGTGCTACAATATCACTCTGTACTCACCCAGTCACTCTATAAGCACTAGGTAGTGAGGGGGGAAGTATCACCTATACTCCCTCGTATATATATCTATGACCACAAGTTCATAAAGTCCCTGAAAATATTGTTAAACATACATATAAATACATATACAAACAAATGGATGATAACACTAAGTGATGACTATCCAACGCTAGACTTCACAAGCTGAGTACACGGAGACGATGATGACACAGAAATAAACCACAGTAAAACCACAAGCTTGTGTAGGGACATCCACAGTGCGCGTAATATATAAATTTAAACTGACAAAGACCACTAGACAGCAGAAATGACGAAAGATCACAATAAAAAACATATATCCGACCACAACAAATATCATATATAAATATAACGAAAAGAAAGAGAGAAAGAAAGGAATATATACTGAAAATATACACAGATTTTACGTCAGACAACTCGGCTCTAGATATTGGTTAAGACTATTTCAATGCCCCTGCACGATACGTCAACTCATTAACGTTTTTCTTACAAAAATATCGTAAGCACCAGAAAGACTAATAAATTATTGTGCTGTATCCCGACTCTCGAGAAACACCCCAACAATTCCCTACTCTTGACAAACACTGGACCACATACAAATAATTGCGTGACACCCGACAACAATAAATATGACGATGGGAGCAAACAATAAAAAATAATAATGTGTAACTGGTTGGCCGACAAATATGGGCCTATTACTCCGTCGCCAAAAGTTCTTTTTATTCAGTCACCAAAGTTTTTGTTCGTTTTAATAGTTATTCGCCCTCGGCTGGAAATGTCTACGACGCTGGATTTCAAAGCGACTTGTTGTTTGTTAAGTGGTTCCTGAATTCACGTGGTGATCAAAAGTTCCAACTGTCGGAAACGTTGACGGTAATAATAATTATCCAAAGTGTTCTTTCGATATGTTGTTACTCTCGTTGCGGAGATGGCGCTTTGCTGTATCATATATGTTATAGATTCACCAAAAGAAAAGATCAAAATAATGGCAATAAATGTTCAACGCTTTCACTCTGTACAGTCAGTTCTTTTTGGCAACTGTATGCAACTATGTTCGCGGAGATGCCACGTCATCAATCGTTGACAAAATGTTTGCTGATTATAGGTAATGAACACAAAGGGCTTTTAACAAAGCCGAACATAAAGTCTTGTTTCACACAAAAACAGCTTGTTTATCCAGTTCCACTATGGAACATCTCAGTAACTTTCCAGTGTCCGTCAAATCAGCGACTGCCAATTTTTCTCTGTTTTCCAAACATGTACTTCCCCAGTACCTGGACGCTGGTGTACCCACCCGTCCTATTTACTGCGTCGAATAATCTTGACCAGTCAACTTGCAACAACACAGTGCGCTTGCCTCCAGCACACACACACGCTGCCCTCGCCACTCGGATTCAACACTGGTCTTTTAGTTTCAGCCCTCCTGCCTGGTATCAAATTTACCTGTCACCGTAATGGACTCTCCCGGTTAGTCTGTATGGCGTGTCTTTATCACCGACTTTTGTGCTGCCACTGCACCCCCACTCGCTTTAGCGATATGGTTGGTTCCAAATCACCTGTAGTGGACTTCACTTGAACTGTCTGCTAGCTTGTTCCCGCACAGGAGAAACCCCAGTGTTTATATCGTGGACACACTTTCCCCGTCTCCTCTCCCCACTCCGAGTGAGAAATGATATTTTTACCTGGTTTCTCGTGGACTCTGTATTAATTCTCCGACACTTTTGAAATGCGCTGTCTACTGAAAATGGTGTTTATTCTTGACAGGAGAGCTCTCATTATTGTTGTTGTAATTGGGCATCCGACTAATGTCTCTGATGTTAGTGTTCTCTCTAATCGACGAAGCCTCCCAGAAATCTTCTCTGTCACAAAGTGAATGTTGACTAAGTGACAGATAGAGTGGCTATGGTTGTGTCTAGGGTATGTCCTTGTAACAATGTGATGTTGAACAACAGATTAATCAAGATGCATCACCACCAAACACCAGTCAGTGAACAAGCGTTAATTTGCGCACATAATATTCCTTTAATTCTGAATTAACACAGACACATGTAACATATAAATCCAGGAACCATAATTCTCTAAGAATATATCTCCATCCCAATGGAACACGTCGAATAGCACTGCCTCTCAAGGCTACTAAAATATCGTCCCACACGACAGGTATACTAGCCTCTCTCTAGGCCCGACTCAAAGTAACCCACTATGGGTCTCGAATTCCACTCACTATCCCTGGAACCCACAGTGCGGAGTTATCTTCCAAACTCCGTCACAATT